>PYAF01003999.1:3297042-3327670 GCA_007407185.1 Glycine tomentella | reverse complement strand
TTAATTGACAATAAAAATTAAAATAAAAAATTAAGTATATAAATGACAAATTTTTAAATATATCTATTTTATAAAATCAAAATATTTTTTTTATTTTACAGAAAAATTAGGTGAATTAAGTCCTAAAAGTTTTTATGAATTAAGATATGTCTCCGGACTTAATAAATACTTATAAAGATAGTTATAAGTTTTGTTTTTCTTTTTTTTTACTTTGGATCATTCTTAGAGATGAAATGATTTTGTTTCTAATATTAATAAACTTCTTCCTAGACACAGAAAAAAGTAACTACTTGTTTCTAATAGAGATCAACTTTTCCATCTCTTTAACTCCAAATACTATTACTTATATAAATTTATGAAGTGCGTGTTGCTTTGATTTTATATAGGTTGTTACTAATAATCAAATTTAAAATAAATTATGTATTAATATTTGGAAAATAAAAAAGTTAAATGTTTAATAAAAAAAATATGTAACTTGATTAAGAAAAATCATATTGTATAATCATTCTCTTTCTAAAATAAAAATTCAAATTAACAATATAAATATATTATCCCTTTTTCATAACTATTATAATAGTTTTGATTTTCCAGTGGAATCTCAAAGGACTCCACAAACTTTGATCCTTAAGTCAGCTAAAATGTTCTTCTGGTCACGAGAAACTTTTAGATGACTTTTGGCATTTTTCCCAGGCCCGAGAGGATTTTCAAACTTGAGCTAGCATGTACTTATTCATATTTTTGGGATATCTCTTCTTGTGGTGGATTTTATCTTCTTAACCGTTAAATATCTAAATAAGATTAGCATTCTCGGCCAAGATTTCCAAGATATTTAAGAAAATGGGCCTAACATATGGTGATATGTTGGTTTAGGACTATGGATATGAGATGTACATGGCTCAGTCTAAAACTAGGAGGGTACAAAAATGAAGTAGACAATGCAATTTTATCTACTTTTTTTAAATATACTAGTGCTCTCCTTTATTTATATTGTGGGTGTGGAATATATCTAATAACTAAATTTACTCCTTTTCATTAAGCAGGAACATCAACTATATGTCACAAGTTTTTTAGGTATAATATTTTAAATTTGTTGATTTAAATTATTTGTTACATTAAATTTAGCTGATTATCACACACGGTCTATAGTTCAAATTAGTTAATGTTTGAATCTTCTTTTTCAACGCCACTATCAGCATGTCAAACAAGAAGTAGTTCTTGGAACCTATGATTAACATCTCAATTCGGAGATTATATGTTGTCTTTTAATTCCATTTAATACCAATCAAAGTAATACTCATGACAAGCACGATGATGATAATGAGTGTGAATCAAGTCTGAATTTTTACTACGACGACAAAGATGTAGTGACATTCAAAGAAGAATTATCACAATCATATACTAATTAAATCAACCATAAAGATTCAATCTCCACAAAACAAATGACAACCTCTGTGTCAAACTCATTGAATATATTTAGTTGTATAATTTTTATAATAACTTTTAAAATTGTATAGTAGTTCAATTATAGAGGAACTTACCATATCCACCCACCTACACCCAGACCCTAAACTTTAATTATAAGTAAAAAAATGTCCAATTCATAAGTCACATTCTGACATTTATATACACACAGTTATCATTATAAAATGATGAAAAATACAGTTCATGCATGGTATAAGCAAAAAGAGATCAATTCAAATGCTTCGAATTTCGAAAGTCCACATCCCAAAATCTCCAAAGGAAAAGAAACAGAGAAAAGGTGAAGGTGTTTGCAACAGATGATGTAAGATTTCACTACACAAAATTAAACAAACCCAAAAAAAAAAAAAAAAAAAAACTGCATGTATTTTGCCCAAAAGAGATGCAAAAGAAAAAGCCTTAATATATTCACTCCTTTATTTTAACTTTATCAACAAAATACACAAAAATAGTCTAAATTGTTTTTTTTTTTTCAATCTAGCTGGTGGTCCAGGCTATGTGGACTATCTAAAGCTCCTTCTTGTCGTCCATGACGACTTAAAATCTGCTTTATATATTCAATTTAGAAATATATAAAATAGAAAAGATAGCAACAGGTTTTTCATCTTGTTTTCTTTGTCGGATGCAAAAGAATATAGTGGTCCAACAAACAGAAACCCAACTAAACATTTTCCTGATTCCAAGATGTCACACACTCTTACTACTATCTTCTATTAGAAAAACAATTATAAGATATTTTAAAGCAATACTACCTTTTAGAAGAGCACATAGCAGCCAGCTTCACTAATTATTGTGAATTAGAGGGGACTAAATGTCAGAAACCTTTTTATCAATGAGTCATAAATAATTAAATAAATAAATTTAATATCATATTTTAATTCAAAATTTTAAGATTTATATTTATAAATATTTTTCTCTATGTAAACTTCACATTTACACTGTATTTCAACACTAATTCCCTATAAAAAGATCAAGAGCTATATATACGGTGGAGCCCCAGGAAAAAATCTGTGGGACCTAAAATCAAAGCTTTTACAAACTTTGAGGCAAGGTTATGGCCCTGATCCATTATATTAAGCTAGACAAAGACACATAAAGGCTAGCGTAGTAAGTAAAGGAAATGGTGGATCCAACTTCCAACCCATTTGAGCCTGCTCCAGACCACATTCATTATTGTCGTCTTATATTCAAGTCTACTAGCATTACCCCCCATGCCACCATTTCCCCCATTGTTCTGTCTAAGTGGTACTTTGAAGCCACTATGGGGGAATTCTTTTTCCCCCATTTTGGTGTAGCTTTCTCTTCTTTTGGTACGAAGCCTCTTGTTTCCTACTACTGTGCATGATTAGTGAATTAAAGGAGATTTGGGGAAGATCCCTGTGTATGTTTATTCCTTTGATCTGAATTGTTTAACATAACACATGTTTAAAGCACATTCTTTTTTAGAGGAGCCAAGTAGAAAATTAATAGATTAGCTGTATATATTCCAAGCATGTACTCTTCTATGTTGTTTTAATTATAAATCATGGTTCCTGGGAGGAAAAGCTCGCATATTCTATAAACTACCACTATGCCATCAAAATTGAACTCACACCAACCCTTAATTACTTTAGTTTTGTTTCTTTTTTCATGATTCAGATTCCGTCACATATCAAGCATCAATCAATTAGGAATCTTTTTTACTAGTGTGAAATAAAGCAAACAATTTCAAATGGTATAGCTAGATTTGAATTTGCTACACGTTTGAAGCCTTTTGAGTTGACTGATAGGTGGGGAAGGGAAGGAATATATGATTAGTGATTAAATTAGGCATCTAACTTAATGCACAATTCATATATATATTTAAATATCTTTTTTCCATGTTAAACCAAAGATATTTTTCATTTAAAACAATCATAAAGGTATCAAAGCTCTCTAAACTGGTGATGATGTTGATGCCATTTTGATGTCAAAGAGATAGATAGATCAGGGTCATGATTTGTTTCATAACGGGAACTGCCTACCTAGTATCAAATTCTAGGGTCCAGAAAATGTTTTGTATTGCAATATTATGTATGTTGTTCATTGCTTCTAATCTTCTATCACGTGGTATTGTTTAGCTGTTTAGGGATAATGGGAAATGTACGGAAATAAGTTCCTCTTCATAACCTCCATCGGAAAGAAGTTCCTCTTCATCACCTCCATTGATAATAGCATTAGCATATATATGATAAGATATGACTGATTGTGCCTTGTGACTAAGATATATCGGATTGGGGCTATCTGATTCATCCGTTTGCCCGAGTTGGGTATCTATATGTGCTAGATATATACTACTATCTCCTCAATAAAGTGAATGTGTGGGGGAAAAAAGTAGAAGTGACAGTCAGAAATATCACTAGGATCTCACTTAAAGAAATTGCACGATACCACTTGGGCACTTAATTAGAGAGATAACTTTGACAAAATATTTTTCCAACACTTATTTTTCTCTTTCTTTTTTATTTTTTCTCTTAATTTTTTTTTATAGTTAATTATATATATAATTTAGTCTGGCTTAGTAGATTATCAATTTAGTCCCTATATGCAAAAAAATATTAGGTCAGCCTCGATACCTTTAATGTTTTTGATTTAATCCCTATTGTCTTTAGCCATCTTACAATGACAATTACCTCTCTTATGCATTCTTAATTTTTTTTATTAGTTACGCATTCTTAATTTGGTTTTTATACATATGACATATTCTTAATTTGATCCATATACATATAACTCATTCTTAATTCAATCTTTGTATAACACTTTCTTAATTTGGTCCCTAAATGCATTACATATATAGAAAGCAAATTAAGAATGCATAAAGGCATTAATGATAATGTAAGACCATTAGAAATAACGTCATGATAGTAAAGAAAGAACAAATTAGTAATATATACACATATACGGACCAATTTAATAATTTTTTACGTATAAAAACAAAATTGACAATTTGCAACACATATATGAATTAAATCATGTATTTAAACTTTTTTATTATATATATCACTTGTCACTTTTTTCTCTATACACTTTTTTCCTTATCTCTCTCTGTCTCTCTCTCTCTCTCTCTCTTTTACTTTCTAGCTATCCCAATTCACTATTTTGGATACACTTTTATCAATTCTCATAATTTTATCATGGGAACTTAGAAGATTCAAAAAGAGACAGCATCCCAAGATGGACGACAAGTGATTGATGGACGGATACCAAGGCATGTGTCTTATTCTTTCTTGCATTTTGCAACTATCTATCGTATCCATCCAGTCGCATGTGCTTGGAAGAATGAGGTAAAGTGGAATTGGATGGTAGAGGCATGGCAATTGGACTGTACGGAGCACTAGAGTACAAAAACCATGTTTTGCTGGAACTTTTCATCTAATGCTATAGACGAAGGTTTAAGGTCTTCCTTATTTGAGTATAAAAGAAAAATACAAAAAAAGAAATGTAGAGAAAGTAATAGGTAGAGGAAATTCAGACAAATGGAAGGTCTTCAAAGTGTTATGGGATTGATTCCTTCATGTCATTTCCATTTGCATACGCCCAAGATTAGTAGTAGTAGGGTCCCCACGTTTGGACAAGTTCTTGGGATTATAATGTAGTGCTTGTAGACCCTTCGTACAGAAACTGAGTGGCAATACCACTATTACTGAGTAGACTTAAAAGGTGTAAAAACACAGCATGTGAACTTTAGATTTTCCTCACTACATTTTGTTAGTAAATATTGCTTTCGCTGAAAAATACATCTCAATAGAAAGACAAAAAGAAAAATAATTTTTTCTGCTGTAGAAAAGAGAAGCTAGAGGTTGATATCATCATAAGCAATGCTCACTTTCACTGACATCATGTTATATGTTGTGGAGTGCATTCCATGTAATGTAACATTATCATTGATGCATTATCAATGTGGATTTGTTTGCCCACACCAATCCTCAAATTGAGGGAAAAGGTCAGAAACAAATCAATTTGTACTAGAAACAGAAAGCTGAACCGATTTAACAAAGAGGGTGTCAATTATTAGGGAGAGGAAAAGTTTTCTCCTTCATGACTTTGATAGGCTATTTCTCTATCAACATACTTGTTTGTGCTGAAGAGCTACTAATGCTATCTATGTGGCGTAAAAGAGTGGTTAGCTTTTAGCCTTTTACAGTCCATGCAACTCATCATCACTTTATCTACGCCTCTCTCTCTCTCTCTCTCTCTCTCTTCATGATTAAAAACAATGAAGCTGAGACGTGGCTTATAAAGTGATTGATTACATCTTTATCAGAGTGATTTACATGCTAGTTAGTCCCGTCTCTCTCCCTGTGCTTCAAATAAGTGTTTGCTGCTGTTATTGACTCAATTATTCCAATAATTCCTAAGGGTCCACTTGGGGTCAGGAGTTTCATAATAATCTTGAAGACATAATGTTATGGAAAAAAAAAATTAAAGGACATGATTTTAGAGTAGTAATTAAGGGTTGTAATCATGATGATCCTTCAATTCCATTGTCCAATTTTCATCACCTTACAACATACAAAAAATAAAAAATGTGTTTCGCGAAAAAATAAAGTAGTCTCTCATTACTTTTTCTCGAGATTTATGAGTATCATCTGAAGTTACACACCATTTCAGGAGAGCATCCACGTGATAATATAATGTTTCTATGCGAAGGGGGAGAAGAAACTCAAATCATAAGTATATTAAAGTGTTTTGCAACCAAATATAAATAAATAATAGGACCAGATTTTACCCTGAAGCTTTTATTCCCTCAAGATTCCCTCTCAGAAAATACAAAATAAATAAATCAGAGGAACAATGTGGGTTAAGGATTTAAAAACAAATACTATACATGTATTTAAGAGTACTTATTACAAGTTTTTTTTTTTTTTTTTTTATCAGCAAAGGAGATATCTATTAATATGACAAGAGTTTATTACTAGTATGACGAGAGTTGAAAAATACATACTAAAAAATTTCTGGTTAACGAGTTTTTTATGATCTTAGCTACATGTTATAATTACGTTATTTCTCCAGCAATCAGCATTGAACATATACACTCATACATATGTACGCCTTTGTAGCTGTTTCCTTTCTTTTCAATTCATTTTCATTGTGCAATAAAATCACATTGCATCTTGTTAAAGTTACCTTTGATTACTTGAAGTCAATAAAAGTAAGCTTTCTATATTAAAATTTCATTTCCAAAACCTATATTTTTTTCCTCACTGATTTGAGATAAAGAAAAGAGTCACAATCTGTGGCTGCATACCCATATTTTTATAAGGATTATTATATATATAATCCATGCTTAAGATGGTTTTGGTTACCTTAGAGACTATAGAATTTGTGAATTGTCACATTGTAAAGGATAACATTATTGCTCTCGGGTGCATCCCAATTCATCTTGCAGGAAATCTAGTAGTATATTTGGATTAACTTTAATTTTAGTCACTGCTATAGGCATATCAACTCATGGTTTGGTGAAGAAAAAAGAAAATTTCTTTCAATCAAACTACACACATTACAGGGATTTGAATTCTCTCCATTTCTTTTATTATTAAGCTTTTGAGAAAATAAATGTTACTTCTTATAAAGTGTGCATCATATTTATTTGATTTATTTTTCTAAAAACTTGTAAAAATGGAAGAAATAGAGAAAAAAAGAAATGGAGAAAATCCATTTCCGCATTTCAGCACCATCCCACTAATAAAAGTATATATATAAAAAAATATGTTTTAATTAGTCCTTAATTGATTTTTGCATCGTGCGATTTTGCATCATCCACCAAACTATTTTTTTCTGCAACGATCAATAGCTATATGAGTTAATTTTTACTATAGAATAAAGGCTGGTAGTTGGAGTAGTTGAGTCAACAATATAAAGATAATCTATCTAGACAAAGAAAGTCATCTTATCTTAAGGTGACAAAAGTTGTTTTAAAATTGTGCTATATTATATTATTTTCATTACCACAAATTACTAATGGCAGATGTCCTCTAAATCAAATCCAAATCCTTATAATAATGCTTTAATTTACAATATATTCCTAATCACTCAAACTGTTAGCTGCATAACCTAACCCAGTATGGTTCGTGTCTGTCCAACAAGAAAGCAGCTTCAGGGTCTTAATTAAATATGTTCGTGATTATTAATAGCCCGTCAGCAAATGAATCTAGAACATATACGGAACATTGTATATATATTTTAATGAACTGTTGCGTAGAAGAATCATTTACTATTGGATAGTGGCATTTACGACACAAATTAACTGATTCAAGTGGGACTAATTTTGTGTTAAAATAAGACTCGAAATAAAACCATTTTTAATTTTATGATTGACACAAGTTATTATATAACTATTGCCAGAAACTAAAGCCTCCTAAAATCAGCACAAAATTAAAGCACTATTGTGAGTTTTTATTTTAAAATGTAAAATTGAAAACTAAGTGTATTCAAAATGAAATTAAATTGATTTTGAAGTAAATTTTAATATTCTTCATTTATTGTTTATTAAGTCAAGAAGCTTTATTTTTATTATTATTATTTTAGTCCTTGTTGACAACAAGGACCGGCTAAGTAAAATTATTGGATCAAGATTAATAAAGAATATCTTTAACCTAAGTAAGCTTAATGAAATTAAGAACTATCTAGTATTTTAAACTTAAAAACAATCAAATACGTGAGTCAATTGACATGAAATTATTTCAGTTTAATCAGATATTTAAAACCTGGGTGTCCAGATATTTTTGAGGAAAAACTTTATTGCTATTATAATTTTACTTAATTTGAACATGATTGTTTTTAATAGAAAATATTTGTGGTATAGACAAAAGAAAAATTAAGTTAAATTTTAAAATATATTTAAAAGTTTATAAAGTTACAAAGCTTACATGATTAGTAAAATATATTACAAAAAATTATAATTAACAGACAAGAATTTAATTTTTTTTAATTTAGTTTTAAATATGACTTATATATTTAAATTATTTTTATCAAAATTTAAAAGAAACCCTCACCTACCTTTTAATTTATACATTAGCCTTGTAAAGGAAGCAGCACAAGTGGTTACAAAGAGACAGAACAATACCAAATGGGCAGATACTGAGGTATCTCAAAATTGGCTCGTGGCGCAACAAAATTGATGGCCATATGACACCGGCAATTTATCCAAATTCCAAACCAAGAAAAAATTAAACATGATACTTTTGTTAAGACGGGTATCGGTCCATATTCACAAATGAATAAGGAACTTTGCTGGTTCCATTAGAATTTGGAATGGCTATCATCAGCAACTAGAACTAAAACGGACTAAAGCCTAACATAGTGGACCTTACGATTTAAAAGAAAGTTGAACAAAGCCCTGTATGCAATATGAGCCTATATGGGAGCCCAATGAGTTGTTTCTTTTAGACATGTGGTTTTAGAGTTCAAATAGTGGATTCTTAAATGGGACCGATGAAGGAAAAAAAAGGATTTTGTTTTTTTCTTCTCTTTTTTTTTTTTTTTTTTAGAAGTGAATGAACCTATTATCTTTTCGCTGTCATTCTAATTTAAAAGCTATCAAGTATCAAGTCAGCATACAAAATATCTAGGAACAAAACTGTTTATTGAAAAAGAGAGAAAAGTTATGGGGAAAACAATAGTAAATGGGAGCAGAAGATTTCACTCTGATAAGATTAAACAAAATTTTCAAGCATTTAACTTTTAACATTTTGAATAAGAAATTTTTATTGTTATTATTTTAAAAATAATTATTATAAAATCAATAAATATACCATACGATAGTTTGTGATTAATTGTAAATGTAAGAACCTTTTATTATCTGTGCATGAAATATTTATTTTTACTTTTGCTTCTATTTCTAAGATGGATACTATGCGGTGGATACCATCTATTCATAGTTTTTCTTCTATTTATTCATACTCTGATAAAAATAAATTAAGAGTAAATGGTAAGTTTTAACTGTTGTAGTTGATATAACTTATCACTGAAGCAAGTAAATAACCGATATGCTTATACATTAACGGAAATTGCAGAAAAGGATAGAGAAGATAGCCACCAAAAGCATTGCACAATTAATATCCTTACAAGGCAGACCTATACCAGACAAAAACTCAGTTTCTAGTTATTTCGTCTCAGCAAAACATTCCCTTTGGCCCCAAACTCGACTATTATCGAGTCGTTAATAATTGAAAAAAAGACATGCAAACCATATGTCACTGTAATGTACCGTGTACGTATAGTTAAAATAGCAACTTTTAGTTCCTTGAGTGATTTTGAATTTTGATGCTGTTCTTTAATCACAATTAAAATTTTATCACAGTAATTCGAGTATTAAAGATTTACATCAAAGATCAGGATAAGTTAATGACATGAAACTCTAATTTTAATTCAAAACACTAAAAACTCTTGGACAAGGTATATCTAAATTTTGTCCTTTTTATATTCATTATTCTAACGAGATGAATTGTGCTAACAGATTGTAACTAACGTGTAATTTGGGGCAATGCACACTCACCCTAAAAGATCCCATGAAACATGCCTCTTATCCTACTTTCTTCCACAAACTTGAGTTACTTCTAACTAACTGCTTTCAGGAATCTAATGAAAACTGCTTTATCAAGGTTTTAGTTTGTGTTTCTTGCAAGTAATGACAAACCTCCTTTCCCTTCCTTTCCTTTCCCTCACTTTGGCTCCACTTAAATATGCTGACCTTATATAGATACACCTTTTCAAGAAACCTATGTTGCAAAGACAAAGGTGACCAAAACAGAAACATCAGAGGCTGCTAAAAGGTTCTACTTCTACAAGCCATGGACATCAAAATAGAAACTGATGATTCTCAGAATCAGGAAAATGAAGAAAGGCTACCACTGCTGAGAAATAGTGAGGTGCCTGAAGCAGAGAGGAATCTGATTCAGAAAGCCATTAGCCAGACATTTCAGAGCACTGCCCATTTGGCCAACCTTTTACCAACAGGCTCAGTCCTTGCTTTCCAACTTCTGTCCCCAGTCTTCACAAACATTGGCAACTGTGACTCTGTCAGCAAGGCCATGACGGCTGCACTTGTCTCTCTCTGTGGTGCCTCATGCTTCCTGTTATGTTTAACTGATAGCTTCAGAGACAACAAGGGGAGCATCTGTTATGGGTTTGCCACCCTCAGGGGCTTGTGGGTCATTGATGGATCAACCACGCTTCCACCTCAATTTGCTGCAAAATATCGCCTAAAGTTTATAGATTTCATGCATGCGGTGATGTCAGTTTTGGTATTTGCAGCAATTGCATTGTTTGATCAGAATGTGGTGAATTGCTTCTTTCCAGCACCCTCAACTGAGACTCAGGAAATCCTCACAGCATTGCCAGTGGGTATTGGCGTTTTGGGCAGCATGTTCTTTGTTGCATTTCCTACACAGAGACATGGAATTGGCTTCCCCCTTTCAACAGATTAATCTTCCAGTTCTGTTTATATTCATCTTTGTTATTGTCACTGATTTCTATAATTGAATTGGATTCTTGTGTTTGGAACAATTTACATATATTCAATTGAAATTTATTATTTAAATCATATATTATTCGTTTAATCTTTAATGTATTTAAACCTGGCTTAAACCTAGCACTATAAGGACTTCTCCGTCAATCCATTCTTTAGAACTTATCAGCATTATCTTGATCACGCAAGCAATATTTGACGCAAAGTCGTTTTTTTTTTAATGGGGAATTGATTGCTTGAGCAACTTTTCAACGAATTGAATCTTACCTTAAACAACTTGTCTCTTTAATAGTCTTTATATCCAATAACAAGGCACCGCTGCTTAATTCAGATTTTAAAGTATACAGCCAGAGAAAACTTGATAGTATTCAGCCCGAACTTCTAAATATTAAGAGTGGTTATTCAATAAGTCAATGTAGTAGTTTACCCCGAAGTTAATAATAATGTTAAACTCATCATAAGTGGCTATCTAGTAGCCTGTATTCCCCTTTTTTCTAACATCTGTGCATAATGTGAATCCAACATCAAACAAAGTTCTAATAAATTAAATCCCTGAGGAGTCAGGCCATATGAATCGCAAACAAATGTTAACACTTGCACTATGAGAACACTAAGGAATACTTAAACTTTTGCTACATTACAGCAACTGACTGAACAAGAAGTTTTCTAGGAATTGACAAAAACTTCAACCACAGGTAATGGGTTTGACCAAAACAAATTATTTTGCAATTACCTAAGTTTACCTTGCCCAGAAGGCCAGGAGTCCAGGACTATGGAAAATCTTTTCCAACAAACATGTTCCATATTAAAGTTTCAAGAAATGTTGGAGAAGAACCAAGGCAGTGTCCCCAAAGAAGAGATAGCAGGTCATGTGAAACTTTAACGGAGACACTGATCACCAGAGAACGTCAACCATTTGAGATGAGAAAGTGAGATCATGAATTGAAAAGGCAGCACATGTTCAGTCACTGAAAAAAAAGGAGAAAATGTTAGTTTGGATCTGCAATATGCCAAAATTGAAAGCTACAGATAAAACTATGTTTTCAAGAAAAGTACCTTTTTCTTCAAATTCCATGATGAAAACAATTTAGACAGGAACTAGTAATTATATGAAGTTCCAAAAACAAAAAAGACTACCAGAATTGAATTCCTGTACTTGTGTTATTCAATACACTTAATTTAGAAACCTGAAATTCAGTTCCAGAACTGAAGGGGGGTTCTAAAGATACAGCGATTGCCTATAAAACGTTTTTCTATCTTTCCACAATATCCAACAATCTCTTCTTTTTCTATTTTTTAATGGTGGAATCACATGATGATCGAATCATTGCATTTAAAAGATGGCTAAACTATACTGGACATAATTACAGATTCACTTAGCACAAATACCAAACATGCCATTAAAGGGCTCAGCACAAAATTAACCAAGACTAAATACAATAATAATTTAATAAGCAAGCTTTCTGCGCATAACACAATTTCATTAGCAACTAAATAACAACCTTTTACAACAGAAAAAGTCAGGGGACCATGTGATGCCAAAGGTTTTCTCAGTAAGAAGAATGCAATGCATATCTGTAATCTGAGGAACCACAAACTTCAACTTTCAGCTTCAACTAACTTCTGCCCCAGCTCAACTAGCAATAGCTCAGTGGCTTCTCTAACTTTTTTTCGGTCCCAAAGTCCACCAATTACTACATTCCACATTCCCTCATCTGGAATGCATCCATCTTACCATCTCATCAAGAATCCAAGCAGCTTTGTGCAGGTATCCTCTCTTGCAAAAACATTTGACTAAACAATCAAAAATGCCAATTTGACCAAAGATTCACCTAGGGCACATACTAAGATACAACTGAAATGCACGAGGTGGATCAACATTATTACAAAGGCCCTGGACTACCATGTTATGCAAACTAACATGAAGGCTCCAACTTGCTCGATTTGGTGAGATACCACCAAGAACCATCTCATCAATGAAGTTTGCAGCTTCTTGATAGCTGCCTGCAGCACAGAGGCCGGTTATGATTTTCCCATACAACCCTGCATTTGGTTTCAAGCCTTGAATCCTCATCCTGTCAAGAATTTCCACAGCTTCACGAAGCTTTCCTTCTTTACACAGCCCACTGATTAAAAGTACTATAAGTGACCATGTTAGGCAAATGGTGCTTTCTGACCATCACTTCTAATAACTCCATTGCTTGAGATGAATGACCACCTTTACATAAACCATCCATCAGAGAACTATAAGTAAAAACATTTGGCTCAATGTCATTTCTTTTCATTTCTTCAAGCAATCCTAATACCTTCATCCAAATTATTAGACTAACACCAGCCATGTATCAACCTAGTATAGGTAACAACGGAAGCTGAAAAACCTTTCTGCTCCATCTCTTTGAATAGTTCTTGGCCTCACTGATTTTTCCAAGTATACACATCCCATTAATCAATGTACCATAAGTATAGGCTGGCATCCACGGTTGGGCATCTCCTGAAATATCCGTAAAGCAGAATCAACAGTCTCCTTGTTTTTGCAGAGGGCCTTGATCAAAATATTGAGGGAAACAATGCTAGGTGGAGTACCCAGTTCTCTCATCTCCCGGTATAAACCAATAGCCCCCTTTATATGGTTTTCCTCCACAAGAATATCAAGTATTGTAAGGTAAGCCTTTTGAGTTGGCCTAAGCATAAAACCTTCCATCTTGTGGAAAACCCTGATGGCATCAAGTGGCTTATGCACGCGTCCATAGCCCCTACATATAGTTAAAAATGTCCTCTATAACCTTGCAATTTTCTTGCTTCATTCTCTACAGCATCCCTTCTGCTGGCCTAAACTGTTTCACGGTGACTAACCTAGAGATGTTGAGACCAAAAGTTTCGTGATCCTGACGAAATCCATTACTATATTCAGCAGTTGCAGAATCAAACATGTTCACAGCTTTGTGCACGTCCTTTTCTGCCTCAATTAACTGCACAACTAGGGAATTTGTGATTTGCTTTGGCCACTTCAACATAGTTTTACTACCCATAATAACTCCAACTCCAATTTATATTATAATAAATACTTAAAAATGGTATATGTTTACGAAACTTCCGACCCTATTTCCTCACAGGGTAGCTGGCTCCAATATTGGGGTTTGTTTTACTCTTACGCATTTCGTCGAATAGGTCTTCTGCAATAGAATGCATATGAAACATCGAGAGACTCCGCGAACAGTGTTAACTAAGATTAAATTGAGATGAAACCATTCAAAAGTAAAATTTAGACAAAAATAAAAAATAAAAAAATCTGTGTTTGAAATATTTTAAACGGAAATATAGCAAGATCTCCGAAAACTCGTAAGGATAGCATGTTACCTTGTTTTTTGGGAGTGCAACATCGTTATCGTTAATTGCACCATTGTCGTGAAGAGACTGGCGAACGAGGCTGCAAAACTTGGACCATGCATCACTACGAAACTGCCACTGCTCTATTTTATTTTATTTTGCTTCGTTTTTTGTGCTTGCTGTTCCCGCATAAAAGTTGTCTCAACCGCTTGTAATGGATTACCACCATGCGTGGGCTATATTTCTTCACATTTGGGCCACTCATAAACGGGCCCTATTAGGGACTGCTATTTCCACCCAAATTTTGTTTGTTACTTTTTTTCCTGAAAATACCCCTAAAGGGAATGTGTGGAGGGTGCATTCCCTAACACACCAGAAATACATTTTTGTTGTATATAGTACATACTGAAAATGTATTTTCATTATTTATTCAAATACATATACAATGAAAAAAAAAATTCTTGTTGTGTAATCAGTAAAAAAAAAGGTTGAAAATCGTATTCCAAAATTAAAAATGATTATTGTTTTGAAATAACCAATTTAAATCACTAAAGACACAATGGATTAAATTAATTTTTTAAAATATTACTAAATATAATTAAAGCCATAAAAAAATTAAAAGTGTATTTCAATCCATTTTTTATAGTAAGTTTCTTCATTTTGGAGTAGCCAAATAAAAAACTATATATGCAAACTAGCTTTCGAGTTTGTAGAGAAAAAAAATTCATCTTACTCAAGTTCAATATATTAAGCTTAGATGACCATCGTATCGTAATAAAATTTATCAAATCGTTTAATTTAAATCATGTCAATCTTCACCATGTGTGTGTGTTTCTCTATGCTTGAATATTAAAATCATAAGAAAATTGAACTACTTGAATCATTAAAGTTATTTTTATAAAAATAATTGAGTCATTAGTTATGTTAGAGTTATTACCTTTGTGCTGTCCTGTGAACTTTTTTGAAATCAAACGAATCTTGAGAGTTTTTTTTTTTTTTCATATGTAAAATTCAAACTTAAGATCTTTTTTTAAGGAAGACCTCACATATTCTCACTTGTACTAATTATAATTAAAACAATCACTTGTTACTTTTATCTTTTTTACCACTATTAAGAATGTCGTGTCTTTTCTACCAATATTATTCGAAAAAATGAAAGGAAAAAGTTACAAATACTATACCTTTCTCCAATATTACCTAAGAGGGTAAGGGTACTTTGGAGACAAAAATATATTTAAAAAACATGTGTAAGGCACATGATATGTTTTGTAAACAGAGTTAACACTGTTTGATGTGTAAAGTTAGGGAGAAACGTGTGTTCCCAAGGTAAAAACAAATATCAAATGTTGAATTGGTCCCAAAATGCATTGCATTTCAAGAAGGAAAACTATTCAATTTATTAGTATATAATAACTCTACACATCCGAAAAAATGGATCTAATTCTTTATTGTAATTACTAATTTAGGGTCCACATTTTAATTACTGTAAATTAACTTTTTTCTTCTTCTTTCCTGTGGGAAGAAAAAAATGTTTTTCATTTTTGGCCAATAGAAGAGAGAAAATGTTTGATGATTGCAGAATCTTGATCCTTGACGATGAGATGAGACCTTAGTCTTCAGGCCCATAGAACACTGTAAGTCCAATGAGAAGCCCACTTGATGATGAGTGTGTAGCAGCCATAGGAACCATAGCGGGGCCCACAACAACACGAACCTTAAACATCGATTCGATCATAGCACGTCGAAGATCCTAAAACACCAAAACAAAAACATCTTTTTAAAGAATCAATCCAAGGCACCACTTGAACAAACAAAAACGAACACACACAGTAATTCTTCTCTCTCCAACTCCCTCACGCCCTTAACCAATTGACCAAAGTTACATTGAAAAGTAAAATAATATTAAAAAAACAAAAAACAAAACCAAAAGAAAATTCAACGAAAGAAAAATCAAACGCGAGACAAGAAAGAACCTCGGAATAAAAAGTTCATCCAAAACACACGCATCCACACGCAGAGTCACCAGTGAGAGAAACATTTCGTTTTAGTTAATAAAAAAACACAAAATTTAGAAACATAAACAAAAGAAAGGGAAAAAAATGCATCCTTCTTTCTTCGGGTTTGGTTTTGTTTTTTAGCTGGCCCTCCTGTTTGACACGAGCATCAAACGATCACACCGTTTGTTCGTTCGTAAAAACCAAAAAAAGAGAGAAGAAAAACAGATTAAGATTGTTACTCTAATTAATAATTAAAAGAAATTATTATGAAAGGAGTTATAGTAGTCAAGAAGAGCAACTGTTGTAGTTGTTGTTGTTGGGTTATTATTTTTGTTTATCAATTATCACTCTTTTTATTTCTATTGTTCTATTATTTGTTCTTTTATTCTTCATCTTCGTTGTTCTTTCTTTCTTTCTTTTCAATCTCTCTTATTACACGCTGCTTTTCTTTTTTATCTTTTCAATTTAAATTATCTCGTTTCTATTTATTTATTTTTCATCAGAGAGGATAATTTTGTGCCTTTCCATTCCTTGACTATCACGGAATTTTTTTGATTTCCAAAGAGAAAAAAGTGATGACTAAAATAAATAAAAACAAAGAAACAGCAAAATCGATTCTATTCGGTTGCCCTAGTTATTATTTTTCTCTTTTCTTCTCTGTGCTGCGTGGTTGGGTTTCTCTTTGTGGCTTCGTTGTGGATTCCTAGGGTTTGAAGGTGGAAAGAGGTTCGATCTCGATCAATGGAGGCCGAGGCAGAGAACAACGTCGTGAAGAAGGAAGAAAACAGCAATGAGAACAACAACAACAATGAAAGTAACAGCAAAATTGGGAATTCAAGTGAGGGTCATAGCAAGCCCAAGCGTCAGATGAAGACGCCGTTTCAGCTTGAAACGCTCGAGAAAGCTTATTCTGGTTTGTTATCGTTAACCTTTTTTTTTTCTTGTTCAATTTTTAGGCTTTTTTTATTGTTTACTGTTTTTTTTTTTTTTTTGTTTTTGGTTTTAGTTGATAATTACCCGTCAGAGACTATGAGGATGGAGTTGTCGGAGAAGTTGGGGTTGTCGGATCGGCAGTTGCAGATGTGGTTCTGTCACCGGCGGTTGAAGGACAAGAAGGAGTTGCCGTCAAAGAAGCCCAGTAAGGCGGCGTTGCCGGATTCTCCGGTGGAAGAGCCCAAGTTGGGGCCTGAAGTGGGCGTGGAATACGGATCCGGGTCGGGTTCTGGGTCCAGCCCGTTTACCCGGTCGGAGTTGAGGAATGTGGTGCCTCGGGGGTACTATGAGTCACCACAGACTATAATGGAGCTTAGAGCAATTGCTTGTGTGGAGGCTCAGTTGGGGGAGCCTTTGAGGGAAGATGGACCTATTCTTGGAGTGGAGTTTGATCCGTTGCCACCGGATGCATTTGGGGCACCCTTAGGTTTGGTCATTGATTCTTTGACTTGGTGGATGGTTGTGTACTTGGGTTGAATTGAGTGAACTCTATCAATGTATGATGGTGTGTTTATTTTATTGGGGGTTTATGGGATATGCAATTCAACTGTTTACTTCCTTTGGTTATTGTCTTTTCATTGTATGTTTCTACTAGGTATCAATGTATCATGATAATGTTGTTAACTATGGAGTTTCTATTTTTGATATGTATGTGTTTTTTATTTTTTTAAGTGGTAATGGGTAAACTAGTTTCTTGGGTGTTCTGTTTAAGAGTATCATAGGAAGCAGGGATTAAATGTTCTTTTTTAGTCTTGCTTGTCTTCTTTCTGACTGATTTTTCAACCTGAAAGTATTGTTTGAAGCGTTACTTTTATGTTATAACTTATAAGTTTGTGATGATTAATGAGTAAACTCTCATTTTAATATGATATTGTATCTGCTGATTATTTTAGTCTAGCTTTACTAAAACTTTGCTTTAGTTTCTATATTTGGGAAACACCATTCACATTGGACCTTACATTTTTATGGACAAGGATTAAGTTGAATTTTGTGTTCCAAATTCTGGAACTAAATTGAAGTTTTAATGAAGGTACTAAAATGACAAAAGCATATTAGATACTAACAGTGAGGTTTACTCAATGAATATTTATTTGTGATGCATTGCATGTGCCTTGTTTGACTACTCATACTTCTAGTGTTTTCATTTGGTGCAGCTGTTACGGAACAGCAGAAGCGGCCTAGTCTTGCCTATGACAGTAAAATATATGAAAGACACGATGCTAGGGAAAATAAGGTTGGTTTTCGTTATGCTATAACTGCTTAATGTTTAGGTGTGTAAAATTATGATAGGACTTGGAATATTCTGAAAAGGAAACAATTGTATATTACAATTGAACAGAAAATCAAAATTCAATACAAACACATCTCTCATCAACCAGAGTTCTAGTCTCAATGACAACTTTCCTCTAAAACCATGCTGTTCACACGACTCCCTATAATCTTCCTTCTGTGATAAACTTGATACCTTAGCATGCTTCCTTACTTCCTCCCAATTTATCATTCTCTTTCTCTCTTTTTCTTCTCAACTGAACATGTCTCCCTCTGCCCATCTATATTTGCCATAGATCACTGAATCTCAGGCAACTGCTAGTGTGGTGCAGCCTTCTCTTCCGAAAAGAATAGGCCATGTCTGCTCTCTGTCGGTCTGTTTACTTTTCATTATACTTGTTACTGTCTCCTGCCACTTTTCTTTCACTTGTGTTATTTACTTGCATGTTTTGCTTAAGATCTACGATTTTTATTGATAATTATGAATATCTCATGAAATTTGGGATTTTTTGGAGCATTATATATTTGACTATGTATATAGTATTGATATTGATTATATATATATATATATATATATATATATGTATAAACAATCTAAAATTTATACCTCTCCTATAGCATTTTTGGTGTCAATTGGTAAGCACCGCTATCTAAGATTGATAACCATTATTGAGCTAAATGTTAAAAGAAAACCCTTTTTTTTTAATCATGATTGTGTGATTTAGTTATCAAGATCGGTACCTTTTTAAATGCCTTTCCTTCATGTCAATATATCAATATATATAATGGGATCCCTTTATTTCTTACACTATTTAGTGTTTATGCTTTCACCTTTTTCTGAATGGCATACTGGTACCATCAGCTTGAATTGTGATATTGGGCTTATTATTACTTTAGCCTCTACCCATTAGTAGTTCTATGTTCCAGTCATTCCCTTGTTTTAGTTCTTTTCCTCTTCTTTTCTCCCTTCTTCCTTTCACCCTTTTTTTCTCTCTTTTGTCTTATTTCCACTTTTTTCTTCCCCTCTCCCTTTCTCTTTCTGTCTCATTTACAATTTATCATTGGGTTCATCTACCACCAACCCCAATTAACTTGGGTTAAAGGTGTTGTTGATGTTGATGTTGAAAAGGAAAAAAAGATTTAATGTAGATGTGTAGACCAGCGTTGTCAAATAGTGCGCATTGCGGGTTCCAGAGAAAACGCAATTGTGATGGCATCGCGTTGTGGAAACTGCCATCGTGACCGCTTTGCTCGTTGCGGCTTGGCTTGCGCGTGTGGATGTTGCATCTCCCTTAAAAATTGCATAGCATCGAAGTTCTTCAGCCACGGCAGAGCAGAGTCGAGGCAAGATTTACGATTTTCGTGAAGATGACTGAAGTTTGGGCTTGTGGGTCTTGGACAATTTGGGTTCATGTGATTTATAGAGTCTGATTAGTTTTGAACCCACATGTGCCTTTTAAAAAAATAAGGAGTCAGATTTGTTTTTTTTTTTTTTTTTTTTAACTCACGTGACTTTTTAAACATGGAGTCAGTCACTTGGGCTTTCTTATACTAAAATAGGCCCAACAGTAGCATCTTTTATTACTTAAACTTCTCTACGTACACACTTCCTCCCAAATCTCAGAACCCTCCAGAGTCCATCTTCTTCTTCAGTCCAGCACCTGTGTTTTTTACAGCTGACAAACTTTTTTTTTCTTTAATCTTTGTCTTTCTTTTTTAATTTTTTTTAGCTGTTTTTTTTTTAATGTTTCCAACATATTTTGTCTCGTTAATATTTCTGTTAATGTTTGTCCAGCTTATTTTTATTTGCAACTATATGCAGTTTCCAACATAGCTTAATTTTTTATACAGATTTAATTGTTATATATATTCTATTTCAACTGCTATGTGGCTTCCGCTATTTGCCTGCGATGCTATCTGGTCCGCTATATGCTATAGTGGATTTTTAGCTTTACGTGATTTTCCGCAATCCACTATTGACAACACTGGTGTAGACTTAGGTATTTGCTTGCCATGCTGTTTATTTTTATTCCAGTCTAGGGTGTATTTTGTCCAATCTTTTCATGCACATATGTTTTTTATTGCTCTTTTAATACACTGTCTTTCCTCAGTTTAAATAGTTTGAGAAAAACTTGCTTTTATTTATTCATATTTAGATTATATTTACTGTCAAATCTTGCTCTTTGGTTGTTTCATATGATATTTTGATTTTAAACGGGCTACATTTCAGGCAATAGCAAGGACATTCCATGAATACCCTTTTCTTCCAAACCAGTCTGGCATTAGATCTGATGTTTATGGACAACTGAACCTACCTCATTTACATGATCCAATGGAGGGTCCTACCAGAACTCCTTTTCCCCTTGGAAATGAACAGCAACCCAGAATTCATGCTCCCCAAAGTCATACTTCTCGTGTTCGCCTTTTGTCTCAACAGCAGGACAAGGAAGTGATTCCATATCCATCTCCTCGAGACAATGATGTTGCACTCAAAAGGGAACCTCACTCAAACATAACCAGCACTGGACTGAACTCCCATCTTACTGATCACTCAATTGTTGGACAAGAAAATCCTTATGCTTTACCTGGTGGGCAAGTTTCCCATACAGATGCAGTATTGAGGATGGAGAGGAAACGAAAGGTATTAATTTAATTTTTAATTTTTGCTAAGTATTATTTTATGTTATTTTCCTTAGCTATGTCAATACATTTTTTTTTGGAGCTTGATATATATTTTTAACATTATTTATGTAGAGTGATGAAGCCAAAGTTGCAAAGGAAGTTGAAGCCTATGAAATGAGGATGCGAAAAGAGCTTGAGAAACAAGATAACCTCAGACGAAAGGTTTTATTAAAATGAACTTTGCCTACTACCGTGGCACCTGGCACCATACACTGTATAGATCTTAAAAGGTATCCCCTTCTCTTTAGCTAACCCCTCTATTTTCCGTCTCCCTTTTAGAGTGAAGAGCGAATGAGGAAAGAAATGGAAAGACATGATCGTGAAAGAAGGAAGGAAGAAGAGAGGTTGTTGCGTGAGAAACAACGAGAAGAGGAAAGATCAAGGCGTGAGCAAAGACGGGAAATGGAACGAAGGGAAAAGTTTTTGTTGAAAGAACATTTAAGAGTAAGTTGTTTAAAGCCTATTTTTTATAGCCTTCCTTTGGCAAATATATTCAAACATCTGTGGATTTTTTATGTGCCTTACTCCTTTTTGTTGTTGCCTTTCTTAAAAAAGGCTGAGAAAAGGAGGCAAAAAGAAGAGATCCGCAAAGAGAAGGAGGAAGAGAGGAGGAAAGCTGCCCTTGAGAAGGCAAATGCTCGGAGAATAGCTAAAGAGTCTATGGAGCTTATTGAGGATGAACAACTGGAATTGATGGAGTTGGCTGCTGCAAGCAAGGGGCTTTCCTCTATTATTAATATTGATCTTGATACTTTGCAAAACCTTGAATCATTTAGGGGTGAGAAATTTATCATTATGTTACTTTTTGTAATGTTACATAATTGGGTTTTATTACTGATTCATGTACTGTAGATTCATTGTGTATATTTCCACCCAAGAGTGTAAAGCTGAGAAAACCATTTGCTATCCAACCCTGGATCGACTCAGAACAGAATATTGGCAACCTTCTCATGGTATGTTCTTGCCACTCTTTCATCGTTATATGCTAGTGGATTAATGTTGCTGTGAACCAAATATCTCTTGTTCTGGTACTCCATACTGTCAAAAGTGGGAAGGGGAACTTTACGCCTTCACAGTTTCTGACATTGGTCTATATGTCAGTTGACTCAGTTCATGATTTGAAATGTTAGTTTAATGTTGCTCTTGTTAATGTTGCTCTTGTCTATCTGTGTATTATAGTGAAGGTTATTTATGTTAAGCTTGCATGTATGTTAGACTGAGGTCATTCTTGTTGTTCTTCATTTGTTTTTTAAGCTTAAATTGAGGATTCTGAATTTAAAGTTCAAAAGCTGTGGTCTATTGCTCTATTTCAGGTTTGGAGATTCTTGATTACTTTTGCTGATGTACTTGATTTATGGCCTTTTACTCTTGATGAGTTTGTACAGGCATTTCACGACTATGTGAGTAAATCTGGCCTCTGCTTTTGATTTTGTGCTGCAGATGAACTGGACTTCTGTGCACTCTTTGGTTATTATGTTTGTTCAATTCAAAACCATTTGATTGCAGGATTCTAGATTGTTGAGTGAGATTCATCTTGCTCTTCTCAAAGTGATAGTAAAAGACATTGAAGATGTTGCAAGGACACCTTCTACAGGATTAGGGATGAACCAGAACGGTGCTGCTAATCCTGGAGGTGGCCATCCAGAGATTGTGGAAGGAGTAAGTTGAAATATATCTTAGATTTTATCTTTCCTTTTGAGACATACTAGTTTTGTCTGAGACTGTTGACTCTGACAATGTTCGCTTTATTATGTTTTAGGCATATGCGTGGGGCTTTGACATACGAAATTGGCAGAAGAACTTAAATCAGTTGACATGGCCAGAAATTTTCCGACAGTTAGCACTGTCTGCAGGATTTGGACCGCAGCTGAAGAAAAGAAATATTGCATGGTCATATGCAATTGATAAAGATGAGGTTCATTTTTCTTTATTTTGTATATTAATGTTCATTCAAATTCTTATGTTAACTGAAAGCTGCCATATCTTAGTGCCATAGGCTGAAACATATTTTTGTTATCATCTCAGTTCACTGGGTCGGTATGAGCTTTTTGTTGCCATTGAATACTTCCACTGAGCAATGAGCATTTATGATTTTGCACACATTTTAATTAACAATGGATTTTTTTTGTCTTACTTTTCTCTCATTGATTAAGTGGTTCAAAATTTTTATGTACCTGCAGGGAAAAAGTTGCAAAGATATCATTTCTACACTTCGTAATGGTTCAGCAGCTGAAAGTGCTGTGGCCAAAATGCAAGAGAGAGGTCTGTTAGCTCCTCGAAGATCAAGGCACCGGTTAACTCCTGGAACAGTTAAATTTGCAGCTTTTCATGTTCTCTCGCTGGAGGGCAGTAAAGGTTTGACAGTACTAGAGCTTGCAGAAAAAATTCAGGTGAATTGTTTATCTTTGTATCAAGTGCTCTTTTAGAAACTGTCAGCTTTGTTCTTATGTCTCTTTTCCTGTCAGAAATCTGGTCTTCGGGACCTGACGACCAGCAAAACACCTGAAGCATCAATTTCTGTTGCTTTGACAAGAGACACTAAATTGTTTGAAAGAATTGCTCCGTCGACATATTGTGTACGAGATGCATTCAGAAAGAATCCTGCTGATGCTGACTCCATTCTTTCAGAAGCAAGAAAGAAAATTCAGATATTTGAAAATGGGTTTCTAGCTGGTGAAGATGCTGATGATGTGGAAAGAGAAGAGGAGTCAGAAAGTGATGAAGTTGATGAGGATCCTGAAGACGATGATTTAGTAAATCCTTCAAGTGCAAACCAAAATTCTGAATATTATGAGGACACAAACATTTGCTCATCAAATGGAAAAGAAAATTTGGGTCACGACGTAGATCTTATTCAAAATGAGTTTGATACAGATCTACCTTGTGTTCCTAAGAATGATTCCAAGGATGCTGATTGTCCCAGTTCTGTCACCAGACAGCCTGTTGCTTGTGAAGATTTTAATTCTGGCAATCTTGATCAAGATAATATGGAAATTGATGAAAGTAAATCTGGACAGTCCTGGATTCTGGGGCTTGCTGAAGGAGAATATTCTGATCTCAGCGTAGAGGAGCGTCTAAACGCTCTTGTTGCGTTGGTTGGTGTGGCAAATGAAGGAAATTCAATCCGTGTTGTTCTTGAGGTGAAATTCTTTCCTGTCTAATGTGTTTCTTAAGTTTATTTTTGTATAGATTTTAAGTTGACATGGCGAGTTTTTTAGGATCGACTGGAATCAGCAAATGCTCTGAAAAAACAAATGTGGGCTGAAGCACAGATAGATAAAGTTCGTCTGAAAGATGATAATATTAGTAAATTAGATTTTCCATCACTTACTGGGAATAAAGTTGAAACATTATACACTTATCCAGCTATAGAGGGTAATCAAAGCCCAATGTTTGACATTAATATTAACAATATTAATAATGAAGCATCACCCAGCACCGCAGAAAACCAAAAAGGAGCTCCTGTGGCACAGAGCATGCGTATGGAGAACTGCTCATCAATTCAAGATTTTGGCTCAGGTACTGGTGCAGATATCCATCAGACTCAGGTATCTGCACAATATTCAAAAAGATCACGTTCACAGTTGAAATCTTATATTGCCCACATAGCAGAGGAGATGTATGTCTACAGATCTTTACCCCTTGGCCAAGATCGCAGACGTAACCGATATTGGCAGTTTGTTGCTTCTGCTTCAAGCAATGATCCTGGTTCCAGCAGGATCTTTGTTGAATATCATGATGGCCAGTGGAGGCTTATTGATTCTGAAGAGGTAAATTGTTTATTCAGTATTTTCCTTAAGCAGATCAACTAAATTGTACCTCGGTTTTGACAGTTTCTTATATTCCATTGCACGCTTTAATGACATGCATGTAAGGACTTAGGGCACAGCAAGTCTCCTTTTAGGATCCTAAGAGACATTTCCTCTAAGTTTAATTTTTTTCCACAAAATATCTGATCATTAGCAAATGGAATTAATGAGGATAGCCGCTGAAATTTAAACATTTGCCCTTTCCTTTTATTCATGGTAATTCTTTTGTATGTCTATTTATCAAAGTTTCATTTTTATTTATCCTACCATTACACTGCAGGCCTTTGATGCTCTTTTGATGTCGTTGGATTCACGTGGGATCAGGGAATCTCATTTGCGCTTAATGTTGCTAAAGATTGAGAATTCCTTTAAAGAAAATGTTCGAAAGAGGAATGCATGTTCTGCCAAAAATGGAAGCAAAGGCGAAGTTTCTGTTAAAATTGAAGCTAATGAGACATGTTTTATCCCTGATCACAATGCTGGATCTGACAGTCCTAGCAGTACCCTTCATGACTTGAATGCTGATCCATCTGAAACTTCATCATCCTTCAAAATTCAGCTTGGGAAAACTGAGAGTGAGAAGAAAGCTGCATTGAGAAGGTATCAAGATTTTCAGAAGTGGTATTGGAAAGAATGCTATAATTCATCGGTTTTATGTGCAATGAAATATGGGATAAAGAGATGCAAACCTCAGATGGACGTTTGTGATATATGTCTCAATCTTTGTTTTGTTGAAGACTCCCATTGCAATTCCTGCCACCGGACCTTTCCCTCAAATAATGGATTTAATTTTTCTAAACATGCATTTCAATGTCGAGACAAGTTATCCAAAGATAATTGTATTTTGGAATATTCTCTTCCCTTGCGGACAAGATTGCTGAAGGTCCTGTTGGCTTGTATGGAGGTGAGTTAATGGTAACTGTGCTTTCACCTTGAACATTGTTTTCTAGTCAATTTTAAACTGCTATTTCGTGCCCTCTTTTTTTTCCCCGTTAGTTTGACTATTGAGGAGTATATTGTATTCACATTTTGATTTACAGGTATCTGTTCTATCTGAAGCATTTGAAACAAATTGGACCGATGATGTTAGGAAGCACTGGGGCATAAAGTTGAGCAAATCATCTTCTGTTGAGGAACTTTTGCAGGTTTCGTGCCCTTTCAATTCTTAAAGTTCTAGCTTCTATATCTGTGCATCATGTGCCTACTCAGACATGTATGAATTAAACAACCCATTTTGCAGATATTGACCCTATTTGAGAGATCACTACGACGAGATTTTCTGTCATCGAACTTCTCTACAACAGATGAATTGTTGGGATCAAGCAGCATGTCAGAACATTCTGTGCAGGCTTCAACTGATCCTGAATCTGTTGCTGTGCTTCCATGGGTTCCACTAACGACTGCAGCTTTGTCTCTCCGGCTTTTTGAGATTGATTCATCTATCAGCTATGTAAAGCTTGAAAGACTTGAGCCTTGTGAGGAGAAAGAAGCAAGAGAATACATAGTGAGTCTCATTTTTCCTTTTATAGTTGAGTGCTTTTAGTCTTAAGTAACAGGATTTGATGTTATCAAGAAAGGTTTGCTACGCATAAGCTGCGCTGCAACTTTTCATTTTTACCTGAAAATAGCTGAGGCTGAGCTATTGTGTCTAATAATATACTAGAAGCAGATTGGGTATTAAGTTCCCCTTAAACTTATGTTCCTTTTGTCATGTTTTGAGTGTCTGGGTCATTATCTGGAAAATTTTCATGATATTTTTATGTAACATTAATGCATCTAATTTGCTTTTTGCAGAAGCTTCCATCAAGATATACTCACATGAAATCTAATAGGGGGGTTGAACCAGCTGAATTTGTCCAAGATGAATTCACTAAAGATAAATCTGTTCATAAGAAAATTGTACGAAGTGGCAATAAACGTGGCCGAGGGACAAATGAAGGACGGGGTAAAAAGCTGTCTAAAAGAGTATGCAATTCAAAACAAGATGGTAGTAGTAAGAATGCTAAGGTCACCGACAATCTAAGTCACAAATTAAAACAGAAGGCACGAGGAACACAAGGACAAGGTGCTGGGCGAGGTCGCCGAACAGTAAGAAAGCGAAGAGTGGGAAAGAGAGCTGTTGAAGATTTGTTGCTTGGCCATACGACAGCCAGTCATAGCTTCAAGATTGATAAAGAACCAGTGAGAAACTTGGATGAGGAATGGGATGGAGAAAAGGCAAGTCCCAAGACTCCGGTACACATTGGGGTTGCTGCTGACAATAGTAACAGTGCTGAAGAGGTGGAGTCTGATGACGACAATGCTCAAGCTGTGGAATATGATCAAGGAAACTGGGATGTAGGTTTTAATGGTGTTCCCCCCAACAGATGGAGTAGGGGTTTGGTTGGAATGAGTGACGAAGATGTGGATGCTTTTGAAGATGATAATGACAATGACAATGGCATTGAGGAGAATGAAGAGGAGGATTCAGAAGCAGATGTTATGAGTGAGGGTTCAGATGGGATCCCAAATAGGGTAGTAAATGTTGAAGGCTCAGACTCGGCTTTGTCCGAAGATTCTTCTGATTAGAACATCCATTTTAATTGGTCAATGAAGGGATTTGTACCTGAAGGCTGCATTACATTTTTGATATTGCAGCTTTACAAACACCTGAGCTCCAAGTCATGTCATGGCTTGAAGAGTTTATGGTTGAGTAGATTTAGTGTATATTATCCATGCAAAATGGAGCCTTGTATTTTTAAGAATCTTGAAGCAGAGGGCTTTGTAGCCAACCTCATTTTGTTTTTGTATTTTTTTTTAACCTCTCCTTGTAATAGATACTCATTAATTAATAAAAAATTTATTATACCTTATTGGTTGGACTATTTGGAACTGATAAATGATGATTCGCTCTGAAATGTGAAGCAATTAAAAATCAAACCTCAAATATATCAACCATTTTAAGAGGTGCTTAACAGAGGAATTAGCTGTTAAGAATTTAACTAAGTGACGAACACTAATACCACACAATTGAAGTACTCTGTCACCCGTAATTTACTTATTTTTTTATACCTCAATCTAATATGTCGGATGTTATTTGCGCGAATGATATTGTTAACGCATAACACAAACTACGCAAGTCACATCCATCTAAAAAAATGGGAAAATGAAGCGAAGAATGGGGACAAAACCAAAGAGTATTTTATTATACACTAGATACACTCTGCAACGCTTGTCACTCTTATGGTGCCAGAAACTTCTCCATTCTCTGGCTTTCCACTCAGGCACCAACTATGTCTGGGATTTCGACGTTGAATTTGATCCTAAGGTTACCCTTCTTTGAAGGATCTTTGGAAATTGGCATGCCTTCCCCGGTGACCACTTCTTCATTATCTGGATCAGTCACATTCTTTATGACGATGTTCAGACCCCTGCCATCTAGAGTTGTAAGTTGAATGGTGTAGCCTGTTAGAGCTTCAGCTTCTGTAAGTGATATCTTTTGTGTCGCAACCAAATCATTACCATCTCTTGTAAATACACTGTGAGGTTTCTCATCAATAATAAACACAAGATCTGCAGCAATGACATTTGGCTGCTCATTTCCTTTCTCTGGGAAAGTAATTTTGGTTCCCTTTTTCCAGCCCGGATGGATTTCAATGTTTAATATTTCCTCCACCAGAAAAATTCTCCTGCAAACATAAATGTAGAGGAGAGAAATTATATCAATGTATGTGGCTGTGCTTATATAGGCAAACATAACATGTGAAAGAATGAACTTTTGCTCCTTTTCATGGAGAAAAATTGCAAAAGCTCAAACAGCCTAGAAAAGTCATCTATGTAAAGCGTAAAGTGTAAACGCAATAACCAGAAGAAAGGTAGCCGAGGGAGTCAAGTAAGCACATTTTGCACAGTTGAGTAATAAATTAAAAGTTAAAAACACTGACCACCTACACTGGTTAAGTAGGTCAAGTTGTGAACTTTTAAGAAAACCTGTTAGGCTTGACGAATTGACTTGTTTGTAAAAAATATCATTTTAATATTTAACATGTAATATTATATCATTATTTTATCAACTAAAGCATTTTGTTTCAGACTTGAGCTGGTTGTAATGGCTATAAAATGCAATCTTTTTCGTATGTTTGCTAACTAGTAAGCTTATTGACTTGTTTAGTATACGTCTATTAACTTGTAAGCCTATTAATCTAAGGATAGACTGATCAACCTATTTAAAACTTACTATGAAATAGGCCTTTAAACTTTATACAGACTAATAAGTCAGGCAAAACCAAAGCTTAAAAATGCTAACTGGCCAGACTTGGGTCGGGAGATTATAAAGCAGGTTGAGCCAAGCTTGGCAAGGCCTGATCTCATTTAGCCTATTTTCATTCCTAGATCTCACCTAATTAATGTTCAATCAGTAGCAACTCCTGAGCCAACAATGAGCAATGGCACAAATGCAGTGACCATATCAAGATTGGATCAGATGAGTCTGTACACCAATCCTTATCCAACCACGAAAACTCATTGACCCAAAGAAAAAGGAAGGTAGGAGGAGGAGAAAAATGAGCAGAATGCTAAAATTTGTAGCTTCAACTGATTATCCATGAAACAATAATATATAAGGAGAAAATCCAACAAATCGGACATCTAACCAACAAGTATCTAAAGTAGCAATCAAATTTTTTTGGCTTAGATAAATAAGACAGAAACATAACAAAATTTTAGTTCTAACGAATCCAACAAAAGAACTCATTCTGTTCAGGATAATTAGTTATAAGAAGCATTGTTGTTAAAACGTAGTGTCGAAACGGTTGAAACGGCCGTTTCTACGTTTTAATAAGGCAAATCGTGTCAAAACGGCCATTGAAACGGAAATGGGGCGAAACAGTTTGAAACGTCGAGTCAACTCGGTAAACTCGGTTGACTCGGCGAGTTTACCGAGTTGACTCAGTGCTTATAAAAAAAAAAATTTCCCCTTCTTCAGCTTATTTTACATAGACATTAGGGTTCGGCTTCTTTCTCTCTCGGTCTCGTGCTGCTTCTTTCTCTCTCGGCCTCGCTGTGGCGCTGTGCTTCTCTAATCTCTCGGGTTCTGCTGCTTCTTTCTCTCTCGCACTCCTCGCGCGCTGCTTGCCTGCTTCTCTGTCTCTCTCGTGCAGCTTCTCTCTCTGTCTCTCTCGTGCAGCTTTCTCTCTCGCAATCCTTTGCTGTGCTGCTGTGGGCCTGTGGCGGGTTCCATTCTTCCTTCTCTCTCGCTGCCGCTGAATCAAGAGGCCAGGTAGGTGGCTCTTCTCTCTTGCTTTCCATTCTACGATTTGTGCTTCCAATTTTCTGCCCTCTTTGCTACTGTTGTGTTGTGAGTTGTGCTTCATATTTGCTTCCCTTTGCCATGAGTGAGTCCGTGAGATTATTGTTAAGAAGATATTTACAGAAATATGTGAAGTAATTTTATTGATAATAAAACTCTGTACTTATAGGTTACAAAGTATAACAAATTAGATAACAAACTAATAACTAGATAAGATTATGTCTAACAAACTAACAACTAACCTATATTTAAAATATATAACAAACCAATTTAAAATACAAAGATATAGATAAGATTA
>PYAF01003999.1:3279224-3296942 GCA_007407185.1 Glycine tomentella | reverse complement strand
AAAACCCTAACCCCTAATCACTTGGCCACACCCTAAACCCTAATCACATCGTAATCCCTAAAACTACACTGGCATACCTAAAACCCTAGTCAATAACCTAATATATATGTCGCTAACAACTTCATATGATCCTAACATTTTTCTAATTTAAAAATATAACAAACTAAATACTAGGTACAATCAGTTAAATCCACTTACTAGTCGGTAGCGCTTCGAATTCGGCAGGGCTTCGCTTCAGACAAATCAACACCCAAAATCTAGAGAGAATGCAGAGCTAATTCTAGAGAGAAGGTGGAAGGACCATATGTCACTTTCAGGGGGTATTTATAGGGCACAAGGGACCCAAACACGCCCTGCTTAGGCGTGTTTAAACACGCCTAGCTTGGGCGTGTTTAAACACGCCTAAGCAGGGCGTGTTTGGTTGCCCCATTTTGCCAAATTTTCTTCAAACCGCCCCCTTTTGTTAAATATTAATTAAATTTGTATTATTTATAAATTTTTGCCTGCAAAAAAATACAAGGAAAACACAGAATTAGTACCTCTGCAAGCATGGTGTCTCTGCCCTCCCCTGAGAAGTTTATGGGAAAATGGTGATCACAAATAAAACTGAGAGCAAAGTAAAAAGAAAAATGTTTTGACGAAACCAATGGTGAATTTACGTGTCTCCTAACTAGTATTCTTCCTTAAACATCAGACATTTAAGAATCTGGTCCCACTGAACTTGCAGAACATTACTTGAGTTAAACTTTTTTTTTTTCTTTGGTAAGAATTCACGGGTGTCTTTTAATTCATTGCATCAAAGATTAATCTCGCTCTTAATGTGCGACTATTGCTAGCCCAAGAAAATTTAGCATAAAGTGAGAATATATAACCGATTCTCCCATTAAATAAAACTCATATGAACACAATAAAACTTTAAATTACTACTCTAATTCTTTGTACTTGAGCTAACTTTTTTTTTTGAGAAACTGTATGCATATAATTTGTTTGTACAATAAGTAAAATAAAATACACACAACCAAGAGAAAGAAATGTACCATAAGAGGATTTATCTGATAGAAAGAACCCAAGAAAAAAATAATCCTACAAAAGGTATTAAATGAATAATATTATAATACAACCCTTTAGTTTTTATCCTAAGAATTCAAGTTTTGATAAGTAAAATCAAAGCAAAGAATTAACATGGTGATAAAGAATAAGAGAGATAATAATAATAACAAATAGAGCAACATATAATTGAAATAAACCTTTAATTTAGGGCCATATTTTAAATTTCTTAGGGTAACACTTGAGAAAAAGAAAAGGAGTGTAGTAATTGATAAGTGATACAAGAGAAGTGAACAGGTGTTTTTCCTTAATGGGGCATTTAGATTTTGAGTTTGGTGGAGAAGTAGACATCAAAACGGTTGGGAAGATATATCTGATCTATGCGATGTTTGGCTTAATTTGCAAAAGTGACTGATTTTTTAAACATTTTCTGTCGCCATTGATTGGTGAAAAAGCGCTTAAGTAGCAGGTCAACAACGACAAACAAATTACTTCGCTGTTATTATCGGTGGTTGCTTATTGCAAGACGCAAGTGAAATTTATGTTCAACGTTACACGTAACTGAAATTTGTTTACTCTGGAGTTTGGATACTGTTTGGTGCGACACTATAGGGTTTTTTATTTTTTATTTTTTCTGAATGTGACACTATAGTGTTCTATTGTTGGTTATTTGCATTTTAAATTACTATAAATTTTAGGTTAAATTAAAAATTGATTTATATCTTTAATCATATTTTTTGTTTTATTTTTTATTTTGAAAAATTACATTTTAATTCTTATACGAAATCATGTTTAAAAATTAATTTTGGTAATTTGTCAAAATAATAATTGACTTTTTACATAAAAATTTAGGTGAATTGAATTATGTAGACTAACAAAAATCAAATTCATGTCTTTTTAGAATATGAATTCGTTATTTATCAACTTAATCTTTTGATTTTTCATTCTTATATTTAATATCATTTAAAAAATTTATACATAATTTTAGTCTCTACATAAAAAAAATACTAAAATATTCTTTTATTCTTTATGTTTTTAGTAATTCTCGATTTAGTCATTTTTTTATTCTTTAATTTTGTAATGATACTTAAAATGGTCATTCCACCTGTCTAAGACTGATACCATCACGATTTAATAAAATAATTAAGTTATAAAAAAGGAGCATGCTATTGCTGAGTTTCTTATGTCGAATATCGTCCACTATTAGTGTTTTATATTTTAAAATAACTAGTTTTATATCAGTCCTAATGCACAAGTTATCACATTTATTTTAATAATATTTAATTATTATGTTTTTCTATAATGCTTTAATATTTTTCTATCAAGTAAAACTTGCCAGAATGTAAAATATTTATATTATAAAAAGTTTATACAGTGTTTGGATAAGTAGTGAAACACAAGCACATCCAAAAAAAAGTATTAAAACATAAATATTTCAAAACTTTTACTTAGAAATAAAATGAATAGACTAATTAATAAATCACAGTAGCAGTGTAACAACTAAATTAGTTTATGCTTAAATAATATAGATAATTATGAGTCTCTTACTTATTGTAGAATCTAGAATACCTTATTGAATTGGTAAAAAAACAAATACCTTATCGATTATCATTTGTGGTAATGTTTAAAGTTTCCCTTTCTTTATTGTGTATTGATGTTTTCAATTTTGACTTGTTTTGAATTTTAGAGAGTGGCACGCTTAATTGACTGTCGTTGAACATTGGTTTCGAAAAATATAATTCAACAATGAATAGAGTTTAACCTTGAGACTTACTTGTTTATTTACATGATTTGTTATTCATGCATTCAATATCATATCCATGAAACTTGTTTATGCTAATGATATATGATTTGCTTATTTATATTTTTCTCCTCCGAATTTCTCTAACTAAGCTGGTTTTGGATAATTGTATTTCTTTATGATCATTTGAATTTTTTTGTGTAATATATTTACACAAATAAAATTATTATTTATTTATTTAAGTAGATCGTGACAACTTATTCTAAAATAACAATAAATAATTAATTTTAAGGTTTTATTTGACGTTCCAATAACTTATTTAATATTTTCTTAGTTTCAGGAGTTAATTAACAACATTCACCACTTTCAAAAGACTAATGTGATTGTTTACTCGAAAAAAAAAACTTAATCATATATTTTAATAAAAATAATAAAGAAAACAAAAGTCATGAGGAGATAAATGGATATTGTGTATAGAGCATAGACTATAACTAAGTGCAGATTTGGGCCACTATTTGAATGTCGTTTTGGACTTGGCTCCATAGTCGAACAGGCTAAGACGCTTATTAGATTATGCAATTTCAACCTTTTTTATGGAAAAAAAATATATTTTAGATTCTTTTAATAGAGAAAAAGAAGATAAATTTGAAATGTAATAAATAATGAGAAGTGATATACACACAATTAGGGGTGAATATAGGGACTCGTCTAACCCGTTTAAGGTTCAACTTGTGAAACTCATATTTTAGACGGATAAGTTTGATTCACGAAATAAATATTTTTTTTTCAAGGTCCGTATCCAACCCGCAAAAGCCTATGGATAAATGGACCCATATGTTGATCCAAATATTAATTTTAAAAAAAATATACTTTATAATTTTTTTTAAAAGTGAAAAATGTATAAAATAAAAATAAAAATTTTGACTTCATTTTTTAAACTAAAATCTATCACTCTAAAATATACCAACATTTTAAACATAACAAAATAACAATAACAACCTAAATAAAAGATTAAAATCTTAACATAATAAATTAATAATATTTGTACATTAGAATTAGGCGGATTAAACAGATAATATTGAGTATGTGGATAAAGCCCACTAAGTCTAAGAACTTAATGAACTGAACTCAAAAACTCAAGATAATTATATGAATTTTTAAAAAAGAGGCTCATTATACATTCGGTAGGATTAACAATGGTCCTATATTAGTATACCTACCCCTACATACAATAATTTATGCATTATTATATTTTTGTCTACCTCTCTCTTTCATCCTATTATTCATTACATTTCAAATTTGAATTTATCTTCATTTTTTCTCTTTCTTTCCCCTCTTAGTTGTATATGATATTTTACAAATATAATTTCTCGTACTCTCTCTTTATATATATATATCAATGTTTTTTTTTTACAGAAATATTGATGTGTTCTAATTCAATAAATTGTGAACATATATTTTGAATCATTTAATAAGTAGCTTAAGTGCTTAACGCAAATGACTTTTAATGTATATAAAGTATATCCACATTAAAATCAAAATCAACGACTAACTACGTAAGTAGTATTGTAGTAATACCGGTCATATGTGCATCAACTTGGTGTCAAATGATCAATTGGCAAGGGGGTCTAAATTGGGCCATGGGCCTTGCTATTCTCTCCAGCCTTTTTGCTAACTTACTTCTGTCTCTTTTTTAAGAATAATAGTTAATCACATTAAATTTATTAATATTTTATAATATTTTTAAAGATTATCCTTCATTTCTCTCTTTACTTAATTTCTTCTTACCTAATTAATTAATGTAACTTCGTATTCTCCAATCATAATAAGAGTGTAATTAATTAGGGTATTATAAGAAACAAATAATTAACACCAAACAATTAGAAGAGGATAAATAGTAAAGTAAAAAAAGGTCTTATATATAAGAACAAAGATACTATGAACAAAGACATATTTATGTAATGATTGATATATTTTTATTAGTAAGAAGAAAGACAGATATTAAAGAATTTACAGTTACTCACACTTTACTCAATCACTTGAATTAGACTCAATTTTTGTAATGGTCAATATACAACTTAAAACTGTTTTCGTTTAGTTAAGGAATGTGAATTCACCATATTCAACAAAAGCTTATTTCTATTTTATATTGTGGATTTCAAACGCCCCCTTCACCAGTAAACCTATATATCAATCATCCCTTTCACCAGTAAACCTATATATCAATCATCCCTTTCACCAATTACCTATATCAGCACTTATGTTAACGTGTATCAATACCATTATTAATATGAGTAAAGTGTTAATTGACTTACTTAAATAAGTTAACATAAGAGAAGATAAGTGAATATAGTTGTACGAAATAAGTTTAACATAACATGAAATGAAATATATAAAATAGGTGACAATGAAAGGTTACAAAATAAGTATAACATAACAAAACATGAAACAACACAAATTACAAAAACAGTGAAACAATTCTGTAGATACAATAAAATCCATAACATAAAATCGCAGGTCTTCTTTCTCTTCTTCCTCTAATATGCACACCTTTGTTGGAATGTCTGATTGTCGAGTCTCAATGTTTCCTGTGTGAGAGTATATATGATGCTTTTGCTTAAATAAGGCTGAATAAATCATCAAAATTAATGATCTTGGAGGAGATGCTTTTGCTTCTAATTTGTACTTTCTGGTAAAAAAATTCCTGTATGTAAATATATATATGTTCTGATTTGCAATATTTTTCTACAAAAGTTTGGTTTAAGAAATAAAATAGACACATGTATAAATATGTTACATGTTCAGACATGTATATTAAAAGAATCTTAGGATTTTGTTTTTCAGTCGTGTAAATATAGAATACGTTTTGAGATAGTCATACTTGGTAGAACACAATGAGTCAACTAAAGGTGAAAATATCTGAAATGCCCTTTATTTAGGCAGGAAAAAAAATTGCTTCTAGGCAACTACAATATTGACTATTTTTTAATATATAAAGATTTATAGTTTCTTTTTCTTTTTTTTCTTTTTTTGGGTTGTTTCTTCTTTCCTTTAATGCGCAAGAAGTTATGAACACTGATATGGCCATATGCAAAATTGATTTTGCCAGGGAGAACAAGTAGGCGGGAGTGACAATTTTCCTCTACGTCATTCGATGGTACCATTGATGAATTTCAAGATTACTCTACACAAATCATGTTATTTTATGAAATGGGTCTCCATACTCATAAATTTACCATTCCAGGCCATTTTGGTAACCCTAGTGTCTCAGGTTTTGACTACAAGAGGAGTTAGGTATTTTAGGTTACCTGTCAATTCATATGACTTTCTATTTCATCACCCCACTCTCTCTTTTGATCTTCTCTAATCTGAATTGAAATGGTTATTTTGTTATTTGGTTTAAATTCAATTAACATGCTCTATTCTGAATAATTAATTACAAGATGCCTACCTCGATTTTTGATCTTCTCTATTCTGATTAATTAATTTTCAAATGTGTTAGGGCATTTTCATGCTTTTTTATGGAAAAAATTTGGGAAAATGTATATTTGGTTTCTTAGAATATCTCAAAAATCAATTTTAGTCTTTAAAATTTTTAATATATTTTTAGTTAATATAATTTAACCGAAACACATGTTTTCAATCACTGATTAAAGACTAAAACCATGTAACTTATAATAAATATACAAACTAAAATACATATTAAGTTTTTTTTTTATAGAAATTAAAATCAAATTTCGAGATATTTTTAGTAATAAAAAATAATTTTATCTAAACAAATTTATAAACTTAATTATTCTACAATCTACACGAGTACTAATATTACACTGTTACATTGAAAACATAACGTAGTCTTATCACATAACCGTACATGATTATGAATTATATGTAAATATTAAATTAACATTAAACGATTTTTAAATTACTAATTAGAGTATGTATAAGATTATTTTATAAATAAAGAAGATGTGTGACTTATGTGAAAAAGTCAATAGCTGCCCCCTTCTAAGTTCAAAATAATGGTGACCTCTTGAATTCAGTGGCATCAAGCCTACAGTTATGACTTATGCAAACGAACAATTTTATTTTATTTTTTATAAATAAACGAGGTGTTTTCCGCACCGTAATTCGCGGGGAAATTATAGGCCAGTTGATTTGTTTGAACGTCATAAGTTCATAACTTGTGCTTTTAATGTATCCTCGTCTGTATGGAAAGTTTAGTTTCTAAATTATTTTGTCAAATGGTTGCTCAGTACAGTACAATTTATGAGGCAGCAGATAAAGACAGATACCAAGCAATACAGCCGTTGTGAATAATTAATCCGCTAGGTAGACATAGCTTTTTACATTTGTTTCTTGCCACATTAATATAGTAGTTTCACAAATTTATTCTCACAAATTTTCCACCTACAAGTAATTTGCATCAGCCCTCCTACAAGTAAGCCACAAGATTATCTCAATTTAGTGGGGCATATTATGTACTCTCTATGAAGATGCTCAAATCTTGTTCTTCCTTATTTGCATATAACTAGATAGTAATACACCAAATTACAGTTTCGAGTGACCGGATTTGTATTTTTAGCAAATTCAGCTGCTGTTAAAACTGAACTGCCCAATTCAGATAAGTTAAAAAGGGGAAATACTTCAATGAAGAAATGAATGAATGAAGGAATCCACTTGAACAGTTGGTCTCGGAAAGGGTGTAGACCACTCAACTTCAGTATACAATGTTCAAATAAAAAATGGTATCTATCTGAATTTCAGGGTTATCTTAGAGTAGGTAAGGAAAAATGGGAATTTTGAAACTATTATCTTGTAATTGCTGTTTTTCTGTGTGCCTAGTCTACCCTCGTATTGTGCTGCTTTGAAAGACAAAGTAACAAATGAACAAAAAATGTATAACTTACCAAAAAAAAAAGGGAACATAAAATAAATAAAAATGAGAGCAAGAAACATACAAGCTTACTTCACAATATTATACAACTTATTAATATGTTATAAAGCAAAAATTACTCATGCTCTCGCATTGGTATTTCCAGATCATAACAGCGACACTGCAATCCGGAAGCAAGAGTTAATAGAAGTACTACTAAGTAAAAAATAAAATAAAAGCCCTTCATAGTTAACATATCCTTTAACTTAGTGTTTTCTTGAATCTAAACCACAATAAAAACATTAAACACCCATAGTGGATAATCAAAATTAAGTATGGTGAATTCTTCACTTTGCCAGTGATCCAAGCTCATGGCTCGAAGTTCTCATGTTCATCTTCAAACTCCTCCTGGTTCTGGTATCCATTGTAGTTGCCACCTCTGTTGTTGTACCAATTGTGAGTGTTCACTTTCCTAGACGCATCACCATAGTTTGTTGGATTGTACTTCTCCGCGCCAACGTCATAAAAGTACCTTCCACCCTCCAAAAACCTTGTGTCACTCATTCCTTGCCTCTCACCATTGTACCTGTTAACAGCATTGTTGTTGTAAGTATTATACCTGTTATTGTTAGCATTGTAATTTTTGTTGTTGTTGTAGGAGTATTTGTCATTGGCAGCATCGTTGTTGTAGTTGTTCTGATAGGAGTTGTGATACTTCTTGTTGTTGTATCCTTCTTCTGTGTACTTTGTGTCACTTAACTCATATTGGTTACCCTCATAAGAATCCTTGCTGTGATACTTGTTGTTGTTGTTGTAACTGGTTTCGGAGAACCTTGTGTTATAGGCATCATTGTTGTAGTACTTGTTGTTGGAGTTCTCAAACTCGGTCTTGTAGGGGTGGTAAGAAGTGGGGGTGGTCGAAGGGACTTGGTTAGACTCATCATGATGACCATATAGGCCATAGCTGTTTTCAGTCTCGGGAATGAAAGGTGGTTGTTGCTCTGGCTTGTTTACTTCTGGTGCTTCTTTGTTGGGAAGTTCTGTCACTTTGACATTGTCTTTGTCGAAATGGGTGACTTTGCTGAAGAACTGGCTGTCTCTAGCAGTGATTTGAAGAGCAAACAAAAGGGTAGTGAGGAAAAGTAAAGAAATGTATTCTGATGAGGGAGCCATTGGTAACAGAAGAGAGGGGAAGGTGGTCTATACTGATGAGAAGCTGTGATTGCCTAACTATCTTTATATAGAGGTTCTTAAACCCTTCGTTTTCTTTTCTCCTTTCAAAATTTTCCCACTTATTAGGTGTAAATGGGAAGAAGTTGGATGGTTGTGGTCCTCTGAAAGAAACTTTAGCTGATTAACCATGTATTTGGATCCCATCCATATAGGATGTCATCAAATAACTGCTAGTTGATTTTGTTGTATTTTGAGGTGATAATTTGTTGATAGGAGGATTTTTTTTATTTTAAATATAATATTAGTACGAAGTTTTTTTTGTTGAAAATAATAACAAATTTATTAGTTGACTTTGGTGTATTTTGAGGTAATAATTTGATGATAAGAGATTTTTTTTTTCCTGATGATATTAGTAAAAAGTTGTCTCCGTTTAAAACAAATGACAAATTTTCATTAAAAAATATAAACAAACACGACATGAATAATGATAATTCAAACATATACTTAAATTATATCATAATAATAATTTTTTTAACATATTACTTATTATCAATTAAAATTTATTAAAAATTACAAGATTATGAAAATTTTACTTTTTATTTAATGATTCGGTTTTATAAGTTTCAATATAAAAGACATGTTGAGAGATGAATAATGTGTTCATAGCAGTTCTCAAACTAAAATGGGTCCTTCTTCCTCCATTTATTTTGTTAATCATATTATGTAATATTGTCAGACTGAGGACTCTGCTTGTATCGTTATGGAAAGCAGCAAGTGCAAAAGTCTAGTCAATAATTAGAGATTCACAGCTTTCTCTTTGCTTCGTCCTAAGGGAGCTTAACATTTAATTAGCGTCTTTCATGTTTCCTTTATTGCAAGCTAACTCGTTATGGGCTAGTAGTTGCACCATCGATTATGACGCAACCATTGCATTCATAGGTGGTAGTTTTCATACCGTTGGATTTCAGCCTCAAGAAGGTTCTTTCTTTGATTTACATTCATATCTAGAGCGGTCCATAAACACACTAATATGTATTGATGGTGCTATCAATTGTTTGTATAAAAAAAATGGTGCTATCCATTGTCAAAAAAGGATGGCTAAAATGATACAATCAAACTCTATCCACTCGAATAAAGATTTTTGGTTCTAAATCATGGTATTTTATTGATAGATTATGCACAAATATGAATTTGGCTTGTCTATATAAACTAGAAGTATACTTTAGAAGTATCAATCGTTAGAATTGTTATAAAAGATACATGTAAAACATATAACGAAGTACATATAAGACTATTAAAATGTAATCTTTGGATAGTTTTAAATATTAGTAGTTATAATTTTATGTATGTCCAACTAAAATACATCGCATTTAAGACTCAACTTATTACGTGTAGATATTTATTCTTTGAGGACCTCCTCTTCAAGTCTTATTTAAATAAAATAAAGAATAAATTATACATATCTTTCTTAAAATTTAAGAAAATTAGACATATATATCTTTCTTTTGTAAAATCTACACATGTCTTTTTTAATATTTAAAAAAATTATAAATGTATCTCTTATATTTTTAAAACCTACAAAAACTTCTTAAATATCATTTAAACATTTACGGTGACAAGTCACGTGCATTGATAATTTTGATTAAAAAAGATTAAAATATGTTTTTCATCATTATAAATATGAAAATGTTTAAAATTTATCATTGCAAAAAAAAAAAATCTATTTTTCGTAGTTGCAAAATTTAAGAGATTAAATTTTACAAGGACGAAAAATGGACAAAAAAATTGTAATTATAAATTTAAAACATTCCATATTTATGAAGATGAAAAATATATTTTAATTTTTTTTAATCAAAATTATTATCGCACATGATTTGTTATTCTCAAATGCTTGGATGACATTTAGAGATTTTGTGTAGGTTTTAAAAATAGAAGAAAAATTTGTATATTTAATATTCTTAAATATCAAAAGGGATATGTGTAAGTTTTTGAAAAAGAATGAGAGAAAAGTGTAATTATCTTAAACATAATGAAAGAGAGAAATACGTAAATTACTCTAGATGCCAAAATTAGCTTTCACATTTTAATTAGTCGTTTTGGACGTATTACGTATAGACATCATATATCATAACTCCATCGATCATTGTATGCCCACCAATTAAAATACGGTGATTGATTACGGTTTAGTCCAAAAATCAAACTCAGTTGCAAAATTAATCAAAGACTTATATGAGATAGGAAAATGTTCTAAAAAAGTTGAAGCTTGGAAGAAGAAAAGGGACAACAGGGAAAGAATGAAAACAAGAATGAGACAAGGGAATGCCTGGGACACGAAAATAATGGAATTTGGTGCACACAGCATGTGCCTTCCATGCTTTGTCTATGTTGAGGAGTGAGATTGAGAGTGACGATCCTCGAACAAGGGCTTATTCATTCTTCCTTTGTGAAAGTGCACACTCAAAGTCAGTGCCGGATCTGTTACTGAATTAGACTTCTGTTTCTTTTGGTTTTTGCCATTTAAAATGAGTAAATTATACTTTAACACATAGTCTTCTGTTTTTAAACATTTACAGCAACTTCATTTTAGGATTATATGGTGTAATATTTTCAAACAATTAAAAAGTATTTTGATGTTTTTTAAACAATTAAGGAGAGTTAATTTATGGGTAGAAAATTGAGGAGTACTACTGGAAGAAATTGGATAATAGCTAAATTTGTTTTTGCAATAGGATAATAAATTGATCTATGAAAAATGAAAAATACAAATTTAGTTGTTAAATTTGTAAAAGATGAGACAAATTAATCATATTGTTAATTTTATGAGATCATATTGCCACCACTAAAGTGTAGTGTTCAAGGATCAATTTGACAATAAATTATATTTTTTGAAGATTAATTTCACATTAAATTACAAAGTTTAGAGACCAATTTGTCATTAAATTGTCTGCATGAGTAATTTGTTGCACTTTTTTTATACATTTAAAGATTAAATTTAAATTTTTGATCTTTCAAGATCAATTTATTAGCACCTCACATTTTTTAGAATGAATTTAATTATTTATCAAAAAGAAATTAATAAAATCTCATTGTATTTATTAATTTACTCTTTAAAAATATAATTGAATTTGACTGAAGCCTTCAAATTTTTAATTGAACTTAAATTTTTTATTTTCTTATCATTATTAAACAGACCATATTAGTAAGTAATTTCAATTTTTCTCTAAAAAGAGAGTACAATAGGTGCTGAAATCTAAGTTGATCAATCAAACTTTGCCAATGTTTCAGACTAGTACACTTTAAAATTAGACAAATGCTAAGATTATTTAAGGAATCAAAAGTAAGTGTAGTTCTTGCTAGAAAATATTATTAATAATCCTCACATTGTCATTATGGTTAGTAAAACCCTTAAAATGAATGATTTTGCTTAAATTTAATATCAGGAATGAAGACTCTTAGATAGATGAAATAAGGGTGAAATTTGCTTTCAAGGATCTTGTACTACTCCAAACTGTGACAAAACAAAATGGGTTCCTTAACCTAAATAAGCACACTTTTACATTATACTACTTCAGATCATTATGCAAATCCAAGTGCATAGTGTTGGTAAGATACAGGAGTAGCAGGACACTTTGTGACTGTGTCAGGTGTCAGGTGTGGTGGAGTAGAATTTAATTAGCCTTTTTTTAAATCTTCTTTTTTGTTAGGTTTGTTGATTTACTAACCTGGTAGCTCTTGTACATTTTAAGGGTGGAATGGTTTGTGATGCATGCCAACTACTTTGGGGCCACCCAGATGAAATAATTAGGGATGTTGATGTCACTAAATTTTCTTGATGTAGGTAAATGTAATGAAGGAGTGGGAAAGAGGTGGGATCTACCAGTAACTGAATTGGTTGCATTAAGCACAAACAAGGAAAAAAAAAAGCCTTGAATAGGTGGAAGTCTCAACATATGAAATTAAAATCCAAATCAGAGTTTTTTTTATTGGTGAAAGCAATTAGGAGAACCATCATAAGCAGGTGCACGCAAAGAAAGAGTGGAATGAAATGAACAATCTGAAAGTGAGAGATTTATGGCAGAGAGTTTCCGTGTAGCATTTGTGTCCAGATCTGAGATCTATGCCTTCGTCTGCCCAAAATTTATTTTTTATTTGGTTATTAGATTACCCCCACAAGGGTGGAAGAACAAGGTGCAACTCCAATCATGCATGGATTTTAATTTTATAAAGCGAAAGTGTTAAAGTTCTGTTAGTGGACTAGTCTAAAGCCCCCTCCCCCACAAAAAAAAAAAAGAGAGTAAAATGGTTAGACCCGTTAAATCCTGTACCATAATAAGAAAGAAAACTGGTTTGATTGAGCAAAGTTGTTTGAAATATCTGTTTACAAGATGATATATATTTCAAAGCATTTTTAATGTATTTTAATTGAGGTGGATAATGAGAGAGAGAGAGAGAGAGAGAGAAAAAGTAAGTTCTAACAGTATATTTTTAACTAATAATTCTATCAAAGTTTAAAAATTAACAAAATGAATTTTGTTATGGTCAATAAATAAGAATTCAATTAAAGTATAAGAACATCTTTAATGCTGGATCTTGGGGATAGCTTTTCAGCTGAAGATCTAACCTTCCCTAGATCTAACAATAAAGAAGTGTTTAAGATCTTCATGTTGGAGATCCAGTTCTTTCACAAGAACTGTAAAAACCTACACGGATTTAAAAATAAATAAAAATTTATTTATCAACAGCAACAACAAATGGCGGGAGGCAACAAATCTCTTAAAAAAATAGTGAAAAAAAAAACATACTGGGGGGAGGAGGGGTCGCGCACGCGGAGGGGAAGGGGAAGGGGTTGGTCGCGGTTGTGGGGGAAGGGGAAAGGGCATCGCGGTGGAGGAGGAGGAAGAAGGAAGAAGGGTGAAGAGAGGAGAAAAAAAAAGGATGAGAAGGTTGTGGAATGCATGAAGTGGGGATAGAGGGAGGAGGGGGAAAAATAAAAGAGGAAAAAGCAGATAGAAAAAAGAAGAAGTCTGAAAGCACAAAAGTGACAGTTACATAGTAAAGAAAATATTTAAATTTTCTCATTTTCATGTTTTATTAGTTATATTTAATTTAATTATTTAATTAATTATATTTAATATTTAAATATTTAAAAGTTGGGTTCATGTGGGACCTATTAAAAGTTATTTAAGATTTCAAAATGAGATATATAACTAAAGAAAAAAATGAAAAAGATCTTTAATCTTACGTGACCTTGTGGAGTCTATTAAAAAATGGTCTAAGATTCTAATTTAAAATCTACCACTAAAGATGCTAAAAAAATAATAATAAACTAAAAATTAGTAAGTTTTGACACTATATTTTCAATGTGTGGTTAAAAATACAAATTTTGATTAGTATGCTTAAGAACTAAAGTTATTTGTAAATTGTATCGAACTTTGCTGAATAATTTGTCTTTTCTTACATTATCCTTTCTGTTTTCTTGGATTTTTATTCTTTCTTCCGTGTTAGATGTTACAATTGATGGTAAATAGACACTTGAAGAGAGAAAATGAAAAAAAGGAAAAAGTGATTATTATTAGAATAATAATCAAATGAACAAATTAGTTACAAAATGTGTATCTCTTGGCTTATATAGCCACTAAACAATGCTTATATCACTTTATTTGTCATGATGATATTATGTATTTTATAAAATTTTGTGATATTTTTTTGGTTTAATTGCAACTTTGGTCCCTTTATTTTTTTAAATCCATAAATTTATTCTCTTTATTTTAAAATAAAAATATTTAATCCTTATATTTTTGAAAAATTTCAGTTTTAATCCTTTTATTTTAAATAGAGACATTTAATTTTCACTTTTATAAAATTTACGATTTTAGTCCTTCCAAAATATTGATTGGTAAACGATTAATCTTATGAGATCCAAATTTAGTGATGTGACATGAGATTATTTGTTTAATCCATATCACAATTAACGTGTTAATCTTTTAATAGTCAACATTTTTAATTTGACTAAATGACTAAAATCATAAATTTTGTAAAATTGGAGACTAAATGTTTCTATTTTAAAATAAGATAACCAAAATTGCATATTTTAAAAAATATGAAAATTAATGTCTCTATTTTAAAATAGAGAAACCAAAATTACATTTAAGCATTTTTTCTTTTGTATAAACTGTTTCTTGCTTCCTCTATTAAAAAATTATGAATCCATCACTATATATTAGAATAAAATAGAATTTTGATCCTTTATCTATCTTAATTCACACCCTTATAGCTTGGTATGTAATGTTGATGTCCTTGCTTACCAATCTCAATTGTCATTCTTATTCATAAACACTATAATTGAATTGTCACAACATCTCCTTAGTGGCTTAGAAATGAAATAACAACTTTAAACCATACATAAAATTCTTTAACTTATGGATCGGTTAATTTTAATTTTATGAAGAAATTAATTTCAATTTTAGGAAAACATACTTTGTTTGCTATTTTTCCCATTATTAACCAAAAAAAATATTGAGTTTGAGTAATATTTTAGATTGTTTTAATTTTAACCCAATCCCTTGTCACATATTATTTTAAATTTTACACTTTTTTAATATTTATGTATTATTCATTAATAATAGGACTTATTAATTTAATTAATATTATTTTTTGTAACATAATATTAAATGTATATTCATTATTTAATTTGATATATAAACATGTTTACTTGAAAAAAAATTTAAATGATAGACTACCAAAAAATAATATTATATAATCTCTGAATTTCTCTTATTCTGATGTGATTTGTCTGAATGTTATATATATATATATATATATATATATATTTATTGTAAAATAGATTTTAATTTTAATTTATACCTTTTCATTTTATGACTTAGTTATAAATAATATTAAAATTTATATGTTATGTTAATCAATAAAATTGAAATCTTATCTCACATGCTATTTTGTTCTAATAAGGTGGAGGTTTTTTTGTTTCTTTTTTTAATTCAATAGTCAGGTGGAATTTAAATTCAAACAAAGTTACCCTATCAAAATTTTGTACTGATTATAAACTGAGTTTTATGAACACTTTTAACCCTTAATAATTTAACCTTGTGTGAATGGGAATGAGTTAACCTCAAAAGCACTAAATCATGCTGATTATTTTAAGGAGTAATTTCGTGTACTTACTCTGGTAAATATATTACTTTACTAAATCGCTCAAGTAAGGAACTAGGTGTAGGTCCATTAAAATACAGGTGGCACCTGATTATATAGTTTGTCCAAAAATGCATGTATCCTGGAACCACGTACCGAAGGCTCTACACTCATCTGGTCTTGTTGGCGTCCTTCTAGACAAATCTTTTTCATTCTCATTCTCTATACTAATAATTATTATATTCAGTGTAGTATTAAAGTTTGATAAAATATTCCAACCATTACCTATAATCTAATCCACCAAAAGGATAGTTCAGAAGCTTGAACATAGGCCATTCCCAAAATCCCATTCCATAGTGAAGGAGTATGGGAGTAGATTACTATAAGATTTTGCAGGTTGACAAGAATGCCACTGATGAAGAGTTGAAGAAAGCTTACAGAAAGCTTGCAATGAAATGGCACCCCGATAAGAATCCAACCAATAAGAAAGAGGCTGAGACTAAGTTCAAGCAGATATCCGAAGCTTATGAGGTTGGTTATATATTCCTTATTTCACCCTATTAACTTCCTCTGTTCAATTTCTGATACAAAATTCTGACCATTGATGTCTCTTCTCTCTAAACTGGGACTATGGTTTAATTTGATTAAGTAGATTACATATTTGAGGTCCTTTCTTTCTTTTATAAGAAAGAAATTGTAAATTTTTAGTCTCTCATTTATGAAAATAAAAATCATATATAACACAATTTCATACAAGAGCAATTAAAAAGAGATTGATTTATTTTTGAAGGATTGGAAGCTAACATTGTCTTGTACTAAAACTATATTTGACACCTTTTATGGCAAGATCGCTTTCTCTAATATAGAATCTAAGTTAATGTATTGGTTTGGTGCAGGTTCTGAGTGATCCCCAGAAGAGAGCAATCTATGATCAATACGGAGAAGAAGGGCTTAAAGGGCAAGTGCCACCTCCAGATGCTGGTGGCCATACATTCTTCCAAACTGGAGATGGCCCAACAACGTTCAGGTTCAATCCAAGAAACGCAGATGACATTTTTGCCGAGTTTTTCGGGTTCTCGAGCCCGTTTGGTGGTGGTGGCGGCGACAATGGCATGAGGGGTGGTTCCTTCAGTGGAATTTTTGGTGATGATATATTCAGTTCATTTGGAGAAGGAAGGACCATGCGTCAGCAAGGTCCACGCAAGGCACATCCCATCGAAAAGACATTGCCTTGCACCCTTGAGGAGCTCTATAAGGGCACTACGAAAAAAATGAAGATCTCTAGGGAAATTGCTGATGCAAGCGGGTAATTAAGTCCTCTTCTTTGTTTGCCTTGCCTGCCATTTCAATATTATATACTATAAGCTCAATTTGATGAATTATGTTGGTGGATTCAGTTAAAGTTTTAATACGTTCATGACTTGTTGCTCTAAAAACCCAAAAACACCTCATAAATATTTAGTTAGAACTATTACATTGATCCATGCACTCACAAAAGATGTAACTAAATGACTAAGTTGGTATATATCAAGTACATTCAAATAATTCATGGTTATGGCTGTTGTATATTAAGAAGTTGATATAGAAATGAAAAAATTGACCCATCTATAGTCAGGTCGATTGTTTTAATACATTACAAATAGTTTTTACTAACATATGCTACTATGTTTTGGATTTGTTTTCTTGTTTGCAGGAAAACTTTGCCGGTGGAAGAAATCTTGACCATTGACATTAAACC
>PYAF01003999.1:3249090-3267443 GCA_007407185.1 Glycine tomentella | reverse complement strand
ACATATAATTAAAAAAAAAAACACACATCTTGCAATAATACAAAGGAATTTATAACATATATACTTTTATTTTTTAATATAAATATATTAGCAAATAAAATCATTCATGTTTTTTAAGATATTTTTTAGTTATAATTTGTTAAAACAAGCATACTAAAATATAAAAATATATACTTTAATAAATCTCACAAACACATATTAATATATACTGTTGTTTTTTTAGTATAAATATGTTTAAAATTATATTTTTAATTATAATTTACTAACGCGCACTTAAAAGTTGAAAAAGAATATAAGTAAGTATATATTAAGAAAATCCTAATACAAAACATTGACTCATATTGAAATGTAGGAGAGGCATTATGCACACAAATTGCTTACGCGAAAGTGATATAGTTTCTCAACTTATACAAGGTAGCATAGAAATTCAGGGATAATGCAGTAAATAACTGCTAATAGCTGCGCCTACGTGCCTCTGATAGACCCATCATAGCATAGAGCATATACTGATTACTCTGACGTAACAACTAAATAGAAAATACTGCTTGACGTAATTCAACTACTAGGGTTTGGATGACATGACATTACCAAAAGTAAAATTAACAAAACTTACAACAATAATACATAGCCTATGTTACATTTGGGGATTGTTAGGTTGGAATGAAGAAAATAATAAAAAATATTTAAATTAAAATAGGAAGAAAAAAAACGTGAGGCTCATAAAAAATTTATTTTATTTTTCTCCTTATTTGATTTCAATCAAACCAAGACTTAGGCTGGACCTTTTCCAGTTTTCCTTCTAAAATCTTATGATAAAAATTAATTAATATGAAAAGATGCTGATGCAAGAGGCATTTGAAATTGGATCCCCGATGGCGTGAAGACATGGCATGATCTGTATGGTCAAAAAAGCAATCACAGCATGCAGGCGCATGCTTCTAAACTACGAAGACTGAAGAGATCAGTGAAGTTCATAACTCGAGAAATTATGTAAAGGATGCAGAGGCTGCAAAATTGTTCTGTTTCTGATCATCAACATGTTTAATCACCAGTCCATCACCGCACTTCACTTTCACTTTTTAGCCCCATCACCTTCACTCACATGTCAATCAATTTGATTATAATGAAACACAGAAAGTAAATAAATGGTATTTATAAAAAGTAAAAACAATGGCAACTTGATGTAATCCATGGTAGAAACCAATGAGGTTATCAGGTAATCCTATGTTGCAGTGCGTTTACACTTGGATACGCCTAAGCTTCAATCACGTGTTCCGGATACTGAATCCTGTAGAATACTACTGAACATTTGATAATATTTCTTTCGTTATCGTTGAGCTAATTACACCCCACAAATGGTATTAAGAATTTATTGATTTTATTTTTAAAATGAAAAAATCATTATTGTTAGTTGGTGGACGATTATTCTAATTTATTTAACAAAAAAAAATTCAAATTCGTTTTACTGAAAACGTAGTTGCTTTAATATTTTGAAGAAAAACATGTATATATACTGGATAAAATATCGTTGGATAATTTTTCCATTAATTCACCAATGAAATAACAAAATTGTTTGAGTCAGTTATTAACCTTATTTTGTAATATATAGTTTTCAGTTAAAATGCTTTTTTAATCGTTTTGAAAAACAATTCTGAATCTGATATATAGCAATCCAAACAAAGTATTAATTTGTTTTACCTTTCAAAGAAGCTTATATTTAGATTTTTAATTGAAATTACTGTGATTTATATATCTACATAATTATTTATACTGGGACTGAAGATATGTAAGCAAAAAGAAAACTCCGAATAAAAGATGGCGGGGTTGATTGACGAGTTTCCTTTTCTTTGACTGGACTTATAAGTTACGAGTTTCCTCATATTAAGTTTTTTTTTTTTTTTTTTTTAATCAGCTCCTCATATTCAACGTTATGACAACAAAATTAATTCTTTAATATGAATTCATCGATTAGGATTTGTTTATCGGTGCTATCGTGGCGTATCTGAATATGAACATTAAAAAGCTAGCCTGACTCAAGTCAGTCAAGATTATTAGATTCTAAAGTAATGTCACATCTTACTCGCCGCTTCGTTGAATTTTCGTCAATTAATTAATAATTAGTTGAAGACTTTGAAGTAAGTAATGTGGTTGACAGACACTTCACACTTGAAAATTTTAGATGTAGAATTTAACATTTGTTTTTGTCGACTTGTTTGCTGAATGGACGATATATACACATTCAAACTCAAGTCATACTCAAAAGGTTAACTAGGTTGGTAACTTTTGTTAACCTTGTGAATCGCAGCTGTCTTTTAATTAACTAATTAATTAAAATTTAATTACTACTTCAAGTGTTTCGTAAAATCACTATAGTTTTGAATCTTTTGATACTTGGTCATTGGTCATAGGTGGTTTTGTGTTGACTAGAAGAACGTCGTACATGCATGAATAATATCCCCCGTGGTCTATATTCGCTTGCGTATAATTTAACTGTATTCCTATTTATAGAAATACAGTTACGATTAAAAGGCTGCATGTGTAGCATTTAACTGTTTTTTGGGTCTTCATTTTTTGTTTTAAACTATATCTAACTTTCATACGTGTTTATGTAAAATTAGTATGAGTAACAAAACTTTTTCCTCAAGAATATGTGTGAACAAAATTCTAAAGCTGTCAACAAAATGCTAGATTGTCATTGGACTAAAGGTTATTTTCAAACTTAATATTAAAGGTCAAATTGTTTCATTATGACCGATTTTATATTCTCAGTCGGCTTATTTGGGCAAATGATCTTAAGTGGATATATGTGAATTGATCCTTCACAAGCCTAAGTTGGTTGGACTGTTTACAACTTACCAAACATTAAGTTTATGGTATAAATACGTGAATGTAGGACTGAGTCGGTTGGATGGTTCACTACTTATATAAGACTCAAGTTTGAGATCACTAATGAAGTTGTAACATCACACAAATTGATCCACGCTCATGGTGATCTGATCATGCTCTAAATATCTAATGCTTTGCTTTGTAGAAACACCGACTTGTTATTTCAAGGCGTGAACTCCGCGAATGGTGGAGGGGATATGTTTGAAGGAGGATTTGAATTTTCGTATTCAAAGGTCCAGTTCGTTCCATGCTGATGCAATCACCATCAGCATTGGAGCACAAGTCAAAATCTCAATCTTATTGTAGAGGCTGAACTGAAAACAACAGAACCTATCATAGAGCTTTTCTCACAACCCGACAAGACCCATGTTCCCTACCAAAAAGGAAACAAGAAGAAACACAGGACAAGCGCTAGCGCAACAAAATTCACCAGCTTCCTACAGTTCCTTGTCTGACACGTAAACTCGGAGAAATCTCTTCATGTTCAACATCGTGTTCTGTGTGAAGAAACATTTATTTATTATTGCGTCTTTGTCCGCGTATGATATATGTGTGTGTATTGACCGTAGACTATTACAATTAAATTCATATGTTGTTCGTTTCGTACAGGGTTCTTTTACTATTTTTTTTCACTCCTTTCGTAAGTTTTGTTGTTTGATCGAGCAAGATAGAAAATAAGACATAAATTCTAGTTTATGTGTGATTTATTCCTTAAAGGTTCAATTAATGAAGCAATGCATCCTTGCAACATTGTGAATGAATCGGCAACCAATATAATATCAATTTTTTGGGGGTAATTTGATTGATTTCAATAAGCATGTCAAATAAGGAACCGAAAACATAACATGCAGGGACCAAACCTTCTCTACCCAACTAGTCAACAACATCTTCCTAATTTTAGAGAGCCCAAAAGAAAATTTGGATATTAAAATATATTTTGGAGTAAATTGTCCTAATCAAATGTTAAGAGTAAAAAGCACTCCCCAAAACAAAGTTAAATATAAATAGGAACGTTGATTGTTGCTAGAAGGGAAATTTTAACTTGTTTGTTCCTTGCTTTCATTTGGAAGGAAGGTTTGGGTGGCAAAAACTCATCAAACCAGTAACCATAAGGTCTTGTAATTGGGCCTACATGCGCATATTGATGGCCCCATTATTACACTTGCGTTGTGTACGTAATTACAAGTTCAAGCTAAGGACTTATGGCCTTAAAAACAAGTTAATGACCGGGGGGGAAATCAAGCTATAACTTTGGACCAAAAAAGTTGAACTGTTATTCTCATGATATTTACCAAAAATAACATCAATAATGTGAGCCCATGAAGTGTTGTACTTACCACATTCTGCCAAAATTTAGGTACATCAAATTATTACAATTGTTTGGACAATTTATGATTTGGGGCCAACTTGACACCCACTCACCTATAATGTTTATAGGATAATACTTGACTTTAATTTAATTGGGATTTAATTATCAGAAAACTTGTATCTTATTGATATTTATAGGAAATTTTCCATCTTATTAATTAGTATTTATTTAGTGTTAGTTATCTCACTGTTGAAGTATAAATAATTTTTTTATAATAATGTATTATATTTGTCTCTTTTTCTCACGTTATTTGTTGCTTATATTTATTATTACTTTTACATTATTTTGACAGTAATCCTTTGTTTAGAAATTTTTTGGGTCTAAGATTCTAGCAATTATACGAAACATATGACTAATCTGGTTCGAGTATAAATTAACTTTCCATGAATAATAAAAATCCTTCTCTGAATTTTAATGCAACTTCATTCCTAAGACTAACAGTCAAGATTTCTTGTTAAATTTTAAGTTGATGTTAATATCGATCTCAGAGGAACATGTTCAACTTTTCGCAAAAGAATATCTTATCCTCTTTTCTATTTATATTTTATATAGTAGTAATCAACATCTATATTAATTGGGAAAATAAAATAAAAACCAGATGATAAGAAAAATAGTATGTTAAAATATTATGCTTTATGGAGTAATTTGTAATATTCAAATGTTGAGTCAAACACCCCGAAAAAAAGTTAATAGTAAAATATAAATAGGAATACAGAAGGAAAATATTAAATTTTTGTCCATTTTCTTTCATTTGGAAGGAATCTTCGGGTGCCTTATTCTCATTAACCAGTACCCATATGGTCCGGTAATTGGGTCTACATGCACATATTTGTGCTCCCATTGTTATAGTGCTTCGTACGTAATTACAAACCCAATTTATTGCTGTTATTCTTATGTCAAACGAAAAATAACATCAATGTGAATACATAAGATATTGTACTACCGCATTGTGTATATTATGAGAAATTATAGTAGTATTTGCATGATGTCTTTACATAACAAAGGAAACTAGTGTTTTATTTTTTTATTACATATTTTATATTTATTGGGAATTATTTTCCTACAATTTATGAGATGATATATTGAAGGAAAAAGGGTGTTCAAAACATGCACCGTGGAATAAAAATGATCTATTTTATATCTAAATTGTATTAAAACAGACAATAAATTGAATGTGTACCTGTTTATGCGCTCTTAAAACATAAAAAAAAAAAATCAATAGTGTGAAGATTTCATGTGTATGACCTTTATTCGTCAATAACTTGACATATGGAATAATATTTTTTAAATATAGTGCTTTAAGAGAATGAGAAGAGAAGTGATAAATATATGTTTCAAGGTGCAGCAGAATTTTTTATTTTTAATAAATTCGAAACCATTACTCACATTATCTTATCTTTTAAGTCATTTAAAATATTATTTCTTATTACTTTTTGTTGCTAACCATTTAACAATTTGAAATTGAAATAATAATTGACCAAGTCTAACTTGTACATTTTTTTTTCAAACCCAATTCCACACATGAGATTCTCACATTTATTTCCTTTCTTTCACCAAATATTTTAAATTATTTATATTATTTATATTTCCATCAAAAAATATAAAATATTCCACTTAAGAAGTTAATTAATCATTTAATCATATATAATTATCTAATTTAATTAATAATCAAATATTAAAATAATTTCTTTAACATAATTAGAACACTCGTTTGTGTGTGATCCCATATAGCATGAAGTAATATATTAATCAAGTTAAACATCTAACAACATTACTTAACGTCCAATAGTATGAAGTAACATCTTTTACCTTCAAGAATATAGAAGAATAATATAATATTTTCTTCATCATTTACCGTTAAAGGTTAACTCTAGAGTATAATATTATTGTCAAACTCTAATAAGCTAACACATTTAATCAATGAATGACTTAAACTCTATTATTCTTTCATTCAATTGCCTGATCAAGATCTTAATTCTATCATAGTTGATGAATTCCTTTTTTATTAATCATTAATTCTACAAGTATTTAATCATATTCAATATTCATTCAACTAGTGTCCTAAGACATTATGTGTCCGAAATTAAAACATAATAAATAACTTGTTAATTACTATGTTAATCTCATGTCAAAGTAAATTATTATATTTCTTCTAAAGAACTTTCTATTGACATATCAAAGTAATATTAACTATTAAAAAATTTCAATTGAGTATGTTCAATAATGACATCTACATATAAATCATCTGTATATGTAATTTAATAAATGAGATCTATTAATCTTTATCCAATAAATACCACTATATGTATATTGATCTATTCATATTATCGATATCTTATTTACAATAATTCTACTATCAAGAACATCGCTGATATTAATCAATTATGTTTGTGTCTCTTTATATCTTTTATGTCACTATTTATTTACTTTACATTAGTGTGATAGTAATTCTTGTTTAGAATATTGATGTTGATCTGAGGAACAAGTTCACCTTCGGAGGAAAATAATATCTTATCTTCTTTAGCGTTTATATTTATACATTATAACCAATAATCAACATTTCATATTAACTGGGAATTGAAAACTAAAATAAGGTAATACGTCATAATAGGACGACAGAAAGGCGTAAACTGGTACGACTCCATGCTGAACTTTTTACCGACATTGTCTTCGAGCTCAATCGTACTCGCGTATTTAAATCCGGCAAAATCCATCTGAAAAGGAAACGAGAAAACAAAACTTTAGTCATTTATAATGTATAAGTATAATTATGAAAAAATAGTTGCTAATTCTTTTAGAAAATTAATTTAATACAAACATTTATAATTAAGATTGAATTGAGATTAATTTCACATTATTGAAAGATCAAGATAATGTTTTTTCAATAATTGATTATTTGAGGAGCTGAATTAATAGTTAAAAATAATTAATGCCACTTCCTCAATTTAAGAACTAAATTAACGATAAAATACTTTGGAGAGCGAAAATAATGAGATGACATCTATATCATTGGAAGATTGAAGTAATAGGGGTTCCCTGAAAAAGAAATCTAAGGAAAATATTGATCAATATCAAAATTTCTTAAAGTAAATAATTTTTATTTGAAGTTTTGCTTTTGAAGATTTTATCTTATGAACTTTTTTAAAGCCCTCTTTTTTAGTTTGAATGATATACGATTTTGTAGGCAGTGGGATTTTGTCTTGTCAGTGTAAATTGACTGGGACATAAACTCTGACAACTGCATAGACCATCAGCATTATAAATTTGTAATGAACAATTTCAGCACAGGTCGCAATCTAACTTATCAGATTAAAAACTGTCCAACAAAAGCTGTCCATAAAAATTGTCTAAGTTGAAGGTGTCACCGGACAACAAGTCCCATCTGTAAAGTGTAGCACTGTTTCCTTTCATCTTCATATCATGTCCTTTCATAAAATTAGGTATCGTGCATTATTGCTTGTTATTTAAATGCAGTTGCTCACTTCTACCAAGAAAAAAAAAAAAGAGCAGTTGCTCACAATTTAAGAATTTCAGGGCTGATTTATTTCAAAATTAGAGAGGATTCATTCTGATAAAATTAATTTTAAATCGTTAAACATAATTAAATTGTGTTTCTAAATTATTTTTAATCACAGATTTTATATTGAATCGTGTTCACAAAGAGAGAAGTGGTCATGTTTAAGCAACCCATACTCAATGGCCAAAACAACATCCGTGGTCCATGGGACATTATTTTTATTATTTCCCCAACCATCATCTCACCGTATCATATTTATAGAGAAACACTAGGCAGGAGCAGAGGTGATGGCTTAAGCGTCATACATATGCTTTTAAGATAAAACATCATGCAACTTCTGAAGATGAATGGGACGCCCAAAGAGTTTAGAAAGTCAATAGGAATTCAGATGTCCACACGACATAGATGTGGGCTTTGCAATTGGAGTTATGGTTGCTTTGGCACATCAAGGATGGAAGCCAGCAATGGAGATAGGCCATTAGAATTTAGAAGTCATATTTTCTGTTCTTCAGCCACCTGCTTACGCGATATGTCAAGCTAGTCATCATTTAAATAATGCTTGTCCAGAAAGATAGATCCATGTAACGCTTAGGTGATTTGTGGTGTGCAATAGGGACTCGGGGAACTTGCTTTTGCTTCGTACGTGCTGTCACTATTTTGATTACTTAATGCATTCCTGTCGCTATGATAATATGATAACAACAGTAATGATTACGTGTGTCGCAAGTAATAAGGATTCTGTGAATATACTTGGAATGGAAAGAAAAAGAATTACATTATTACTCGCTCATATTTTCATCTGATTGGGTTACATGAATTTCATGGGTGTACCATAACAGCGAGATCGCAGTCATAAGAAACACCCATCAGTAAAAAAATTGGGAGGAAAAAAATTTAGAAGAACTAAAATGTAATTTGACCTTCGTCAGAAATATGATCCGAAGGAATTTGGCCAAAGATGTCAGGGCAGGAGTCCCAGTTTCCTCGTTGTCTGGCCTCCCAATACCCTCCTACATAGCGGTATGTCCCGCTCGCTTTATCCTTTGCAAACCACCGTGGTTTCCAACCACTCTCTTGCATCTTCCGAGCCTGAATCACATTCAAACAAACGTTAGATCAATCGATGGTAACTAATCAATCAAGAGAAATTCAAAATAGAGGCTACTCAGCTCAACACAATCTACACTTAATCCCTCCATTGATAAAGGGTGTTATGAAGCACCAAAATAGCTAAACGAGTCTCTTTAAGTGCCAGCCAAGCTGCAAGTGAAAACCATAAAACCAAAAAATTACAGAACATAAAATGTAACAGGCACCTGGCGCTGCCGCTGCTCTAGTCGTAACTTTTCTACATTTGCCATGTCATACTCTCCATTTTCCAAATACCTTTGGTCTGGTCTTAACCTTGAATCTGTAGGTGGCAACTTCTCCTATGTAAAATCACAAATTAAATTGGCAATCAATGTCTAACAAAATGCCAGAAACACATCAAACACACGCAGTAAGATGATAGGACTATTTTGTTCTTTCATCTTTGTGGAGACAAAGTTAGTGTCCCCTTGTTATTGCAAGTGAACTCCAGTTAAAGCATGCACAATCAAGCACAAATTGCATGCAGTGAATAATACAGTTTTTCCTGGATTATTTTTCCTTAAATAAGTATATACAAAGAGTGGTGACATAAAGGAGAGTATTGGTTAACAAAACACACCTTCAATCCAGGGGTAAGTTCATTTAATGTGATGGCAAAGCGAGTGAAGTTATATCTAGTGGGAAACTTGGGAGCCCTGCTTCGCTTCCAGAGCAAACGAGCATCTGACAAAGACTCATGACCTTTCCCTTTCCCAGTGTAGTCTCCATTAACATAATGCATGCTTTCATCCCATTTTCCAAACAAAGTTGATACAGTTTTTCCGTTACTATCTTGAATGATACCATGAACCTAGAAAAGCAGGCAAACCACATTAAGAGACAAACTTCTGCAACAAAATTTCATATATCATAATATAGTAAGATGGTAATGAAAAGTCCATTTACTAGCAAAGGCCTCACTATTTTCCTTAAAGAGAAATCTGAGCATTGACGCAAAAGTATGCATATTGAGTCTATACAGTAAGACAACTAAGTCTTATACAAACCAAAGAGGAAGGACAATTTGATACCAGAGCTAAAGGATATATTAAATGTGAAAAATAGAATCCATGCAACAGATATAAAGAACCTGGTGAGGATTTCGATCAATTATAGATTGTTCCTTGAATTTCAGTTTACACGAGTGCTCTTGGTTTCCCTGTATACGCATTGTACCATAGTGATCACAATATAGCTTTCCCAATATGAGATTGTATATTGATGTAGTAACCTGAAAGAACAAGTCCGTTTAGAAATTAGAACCAAAGCAGGATATCATAGCAGTTGAAGCAGATAATATATACCTTGCTCCACTGGTAAACCTCCCCGTCATCAAATTCCAAAGTCAAAGTACCAACAGGGTCCAGTTGAATTGATCGCCCCCAAAATTTGCTCTTTAGGTTGCTATCACCCCAAAATTTCCAACCTGTACCCTCACAGTGACATGCGACAATCATTGGGTGGTGACTGACCTGAAAGGAAGCAAAAACATTAATAATTTCTAATAGGCGGCATAAATTAAAAAAGCCAGATCATATCCCTTTTGTTCACACCAAAATCCAAATTGTGTTTTGTGTGGTTAGTACACATAATTTCCAAATAAATCATTCAAATAACTCTGAGTTAAGACCTCAAAAAAAATGTCCACAACAAGTTGTAGATTTTTTAAGGAAACCAATTGCCTGACCCATTTCACAAATATGTAAATTTGACTGCAATCAGAAAGGAAAGTTAAAGAAAGAATAGAAATTATCATGGTTTGATACTTTGGTTGAGATGAAAATAGGTAATACTTTAATCACTTCACTATGTCAGGTTAGATTATACCTTCTCTGAGAAAAAATGAAGGCCTTTATCTGGATAGTGAGCTTCATATGTTTCCCCAAGTAATGGATTAAATGGTTTGCAAACTCTTCCTTCAGTTGAAGCATAGCCAGATACAGCAAAAGCCGCAACGTAGAGAATTCTCATGAGGCTATTACCCTGCATGTCATCTCCAATTAGTTAAAAATGTGAACAATGCACCCAATACTGCATTGAAATAGCTGACAGCATGAAATCAAAGTCAACATATAGATTTTCTTATTTCAAATGAAACAATTCTATTTAAACACCTAGATTTGCTTAATATTGCAGAAATAGAGACCTGTCAGGCAAATCCAGACTTACCCTTTTTCCCCATTCATATGCTTGGTCCAGAAGATATGAATACTCCATTTCTTCAAAACATTTTTGCAGGGAGGAAAGAGGTTCGTTAAAATAAACAGGAAGGCAAACTTTTGATAGATCCTTCCCTATATTATCCTTAATCATTGACCAAAGACTGACACCTTTCTCTTTTTCTACAGGGTCTGGCAATTTCTTACGCCGCTTAACATGAGGGTAATTGGTTCCAACATATCTAATCGAAGGATCTACTACGTCATCCTCTGACCCAAATGCATAGAACCCTTCATCATCTGAAGAGAAGGATGATACTCGATAATCAGAACCATTACTTTTAAAAGAACTGGATGATAGAATATCACGAGTATCAAAAAAGGCATTGTCATCATCATCATCTGTTTCTTCCTCTGCAGCATCATTTCTCTCATTGTCATCTTCAGATTCAGTTGCAGTTCCTTCTGAATTGAAAACCAGAAAACAAAATAAAAAGTATAAAAGGCAGTGTTAGGTTATAATTGGGGTATCAGAGATAGAGATAGTGGAACCTAACCTAAATAATTCAAGTTTCAAGACAATGCAACATCAAAACAATGACAACTAAATAATCCTTGCTGCTGATGCAGAAATGTTTCAAGTCTTACCACTAAATTTTTCTTGCGCTAATCTTGAGGAAGCCTCTTCATCATTCCACTGTCTTTGGCTCTCATCAACTACTGTATCCTCCAGATCAACCTTTTCTGTCTACAATATAACATAGATAAAAGTTTTTTAATACACATGAAAATAAAAAAGATTTATCCTTGATCAATATGTTAAAAAAGTAAGAGAAAACAGCATTAAAATAAAATAAAAATAAATAATAAACTATTCATGTAAAAATAGCAAATGAAATCATGTTAAACAACGTGGAAACAATGAAAAACATTGAATAATTCAATGGATTTAAATTAATGACCTCAAACCCCTATAATGCAGGATTTAATAGATTTAATTAGAAAATATGTTAATAAAAATAGTCATCCTATGAAGAACCTACCCAGCTCTCACCCATGAGGCAACATCATTCCAGGTCTGCACAATGTCGTCTTCCAAGGTTAAAGAAACTACTTTTCATTCACGAAGGCTACTTGCAGGACACAAATAGGGCAAAAAATAAACCTTAATCTATTCGTTGTACCTAGTCAGTTCAGAACACTAAAAAATTGGAACATCATTTAGCAGCAGACGATTGCCTGCCCCCTTTTTTACTGGTGGAAAACTTTTAGCAAGATAAATGAACACAAGAGAAGAGACATACAAATTTATTCAAGGAGCATTCAATTGAAAGATACGTGATAAGTTGAAGCTATAATTTATGCGAGGATTCTGGTATTAGCAAGGTCAGTAAAAGTCACAAGAACAAAGAAAAATAAAAAGAGCTTGGAAACGACTTTCGTATAAACTACCAGATAACCATAACCTACTTCACAAGTTAAATATTTCATATTTTGGTGACAACATAATACCAAACTATACTACCTTGATCCATCTATATGAGTAAGTATAATAGATTCCCATTCTGAAGTGATTGCGATTCAACTTACAATTGCACTGCTCATAAACGAAGTTTTTTTTTCTCTATTTTTGAGTAGACGTACCTCTAATTGGCGCAAGGTGTCAATGAGGGCTGAGTGCTTCTGCTTAAGAAGCACAAGCTGGCTTTGCAGCGCCGCAAACTCAGTCCTCATGATTTGCTCACTGTCCTGAATCGCCGCCTCGCTCACTCCCTCTTCCATGAGCCGAACTCTCAGCTTCTCCGTCGAAACGGTTACATTGTCCACCGGAGCCATCAACTCGCTGTTCGACATCCGCGGGAACATGTCCTTCACCGCCTGCAACGCTTCCATCCACGCCACCCGATCCTCCCGCGTCTCCGCCCGAAGGTGGAGCCTCTTCGTCCCCGTGAATACCGAAAACCGCTTCTCGTCCGATTTGCTCTCGCGAATCGTCGAAACCTAAAACAATCACAATCACAAATAAATCACGCCGAATGAAAATTCCCTAATAATTGAAATTAAGTTGCCAGGAGTGGAGCTAGGTCGTGCCTTGAGATGGATTTCCCCAAACGGCTTTCGGATGTGTTGAGAGTGATAAGAATTGCGGTTGCGAGTGATCCTGCGCATGGATTCTTCGCCGATGACCATGGAGCCTTTCTCGGTTACTTGATTCACGACGATCTTATCAGGTCCGTGAATCTTGTAGTAGGAGAGAACGCCGTCTTGGAGCACGAACCATCGCGGTCGCCATCCTTTCCCATAATTCACCCACTTGTACAGTATTCCGGAGATTCCGTTCCCGACGAGGTCGTTGATCTTCACGTCCACCACCGGCTGCTCCCGCTGGCTCCCGCTGTGGCTGTGCTTGTGGCTGTGCCGCGGAGCCGAATCGGATCTCACGGCGGCGGAGGCGGAGGCAGGGAGAGGCGGCATGGAGAAGTCCGCGAACGAGGGTTTCACTGGCGAGGCCTGGTCGGAAATGGCGGACACGCAGCAGAAAGGATGCATGAAGAAGAGAGAGAATATATTTATATCACTGCGGCGAAAGCGGTTCTGCGACGTGGCGGTGTCGGTGGCGGTGGATGACTGTGGCGCCGATTAGGTGAAGCTTCATGCTAAGCAGGTTGTGGCGATCATTACTGGAACGGGGGCGTGGCGTGAGATAAAAACGGTTATGTTTGTGTCCGGATTAGAAGTAAATGATAAATGAATAAAACAAATGTGTCAATTGTGAAATGAAGAGGCAAGGATTAGAATATATATATTAGAATAAATGAAATGGAGAAGTTATTAGGAGGGAGATGGAGTAATGAATGAGAGGGGTTTGTTTGTGTTTCCGGTGAGATGAGGTGGCAGAGAAAGAAAAAAAAGAAAGTGAAGTGTAGAAAAACCGCTGGAGTTGGAAATTGGATTCCTTGGCTAAAGTTTTTAAATATGGATGAAAAATCATCACTGACTCTTCTCTCTGTGGATTGCGGGGGTAATGATTGTATGCGCCGAGGATACAGAGGATAAGATGCCGCTGGCTCAATCAGCACGTGACACGTGGGGCGTTGCCACGACGCCATGTGGAAGCTGCTGAGTGGCAAAATGTCTTCCACGGAGAGAATTAAATTCAGATTTAGATAACAGAACACGGAGATACAGTAGTATTGTTGCATCTTTGCGAGGGAACTCGAGTCAGTCTAACCTCACTGTGTATTTGTACTATTCATAAAAAAACATAAAGATATTTTATTTTGTTTTTTCCGGTGAACGTTTCACCGGTCGAAAAATATTTAAAAAGCAAGAAAAAATCTCGCCCAACTACCAATTACCAAATACCAATACTAGCACCCGCTATTTATTCTCTTTTTTTAGTTAGCTACGGCCATTCATTTAATTTTTTGCATGAAACACATGTAATATTAAAGGAAAAAACAAAAACTGAAACGATAAGACAATATCTAATTTGAATTATTTGATGATGATGATAACATCACGCTGTGTGTTTATTAAAGAAAAAAAATCGTGTGATGACATGTAGGGTGCAACTAACGTGGAGAAAAAGGATGGAGATTGAGAAGGGATTAGTGAGAGGAGAGTGTCGTGTTGATGTAGGGTACTTGGGGGCATGAGCAGCAGTATCACACATAGCTGATAGCCCCTCCTTGAGGAAGTACCGCGCCGTGAAGAACGTATTGTCAATGTCCACTAGGTCAATATTCAACAACAATATGTTTTTTTACAAATCCAATACTTTTACCCGTCGACTTGGATTTAAATGCGTCAAATTAATGGTACTCCATCATCTTAAGTAGGATTTTGGGCTTTGAAGTTGATAAAAAAAAATAGTGACTGAAATAAAATATTTCATTAGAAATAATTAGTAACTTTTTATGAAAATTAATTATTATTAAAGTTGATAATTACTTTGCAATAATATCATTAATACAAATAAAAATTGCTTAAAATAAATAACATTTATATTAGGAAAATAATCAATGTATACCACATCCTATTTAATATTTAGAGAGGGGAAGACAAGGTATAAAAAATATTTTATAGTTTTTTAGTATAATTAAAAGGTATATAAGATTTTTATTTAACATCTAACTAATATTTATCTCCACGAGTCAGACCTATTATTCACTATTACTTTCTTTCTATTTTAAAAATAAAAATTCTCATTTTTTATTCAAGGTTTTCATGAATACATATGTTCTTTCATTTAAAAGCAATAACATATATCTTAACTTGATGGTTGACGGAAGAGAAGGAGAGTAACTGAGCAAGAGTTTGTGTTTTTTAGATAACTAATATTTATTGATAAAAAAATAACTAAATATATCAAATATCTTGTAAAATATTACCTTTGTCCATATATATAAGACCCTTTTCATTTTATTGTTTGTCCCCTTTATTAGGCCCTCTTATAAAAGTCTAGTGCATTAATTATTTTTATCATATAATACTTTTAATTAATTACATAATTCTATCTTCAAATATTAATTATTCTTTGTTGAGAAGCAATTAAGTGGAGAAAAAAAAATGAATGATAATTTTGGAAGAGAAATATAAATGAACAAATTTAAAGAGATTAACTAAATTGATTACTTTTTAAAGGGTGTGAATTATTTAAAAATGTCTTATATATAGGGCCAAAGATTGTAAGAAAATAGTTGATTTTTTTAAATATTAAAAGGATAAGAAATTGAATTTATTTAATTTTAAAAACGAAAAAAAAAACTTAATTTACTTGAAACTTAACAGATTAAAATCCCAAATAATATAAATTAAAAGATTAAAAGTGTCATAGTTTTTTTAATGAGAATATATGTGTCGAGTCCCACATGATTTGCTTCAATAGAAGTGGGTGCATGGTACATATATGGCGATGTTAGATGTTAAACACATTCAGCAATCATATTCAAACATTTTGAATAAAAGCTCTCTTTATTATGGGGGAAAAAAAAAAAAGGCTCTCTTATTAGCTACTATCGTCAATCTTAACCCGAAGATCTGGAAGATAATCGCATCTGACTAGAATCTAGATCATAGGCAGCCTTATAATGTACCCTTTATCCTCTCCAAAGTATATAATCGAAGATTGATTGATCTCATATGACATGATATATTCATGTGCTGATAGGACAAGTTTAATAGGAACATAAGAAAAACAGTTTAGATTCTTTAAATATGATATAACATATTAAAAAATTATAATTAAGAGAAACAAAAAGTCAAAAAACCATATTAATGATCGTACAATATCTCAAAAAAATTAGTCTTTAATTATTAGTTAAAGAATATATTTAGTGCACACAGAAAAATAAGAACATAAAAAATAAAGTTTAATTATATTGTTAATATAAAAACTTTTACATCGATAACTAATTATAAAGTTGAGTAAAACATATTAATTACCAAACACATATAATGAGTACGTGAAAAGAAACAAAACTAATATATCATATACATGGATAAGATGATATAGACAAAGGAGAGATTTATAGTAGTATAATTTTGATCATTATTATGTTATTTTTATAATTTGTTATAAAATGTGTTTTTTTATTGATTTATCTGTTAAATTATATTTATATATTATAAAAATTATTTATGTCAAATTTTGTTAAAATTAAAAAAATTAATAAAATGATTTATATTTTAATATGTTTTAAAATATTTCATAAGTTGATTTTAATCTATATGAATATGAGATATTAAATAATTTTTTTATTAATATAAATAAGATATTAAATGATTTTTGATTAATTTAAAATTTTGTATATATAATTTATGCAAAATAAACTTTCAATGTAACAGAAAAATTTTAAGAAAACATTATGCATAATTATTTATAAGAAAAGAAATTTAAAAGAATTGAAATTTTACTATAATTAGATATATGGTAATCATAGAGGTAAAAAAAAAAATTGGCTAAATGACCTATATAGGTTGGCCTTAGTGGATTGTAGACTACAGCATGTCAGGTCAGGTTAATTTACTATGAATTTACTTTGAACTTTTAGATGAAGCCTGAGTTTGAAAAAAGCCTAAATTCATTATTTTTTTTTTTTTTTGTAATTTTACAGGTTATGTCCAGATTAGATCACGATCGAATAGACCTAAGAAAATTTACAGTTAATTTAAACTCAAAATTTAAAGTTCCAATTCTACAATTTAACAGAAAGGTCATAGTCTAATAAACTCGATCCATTTAAACGCATACTCGGGCTACGTTTTTATTTATTTATTAATTGTATAGTGAAATTAAACTAAAGATAAACTTTAATTGATTGAAACTTTGCAGGCTATTTCGTGGTCTTGTTTCAATTACTGTCAGGAGACATTTAAAATGAAATTAGACAACTGAATTAATGTTCTAACCACATCTGTTTGATGACTTCAAATGATTGCCGAATTTTTTCTCGTGGGAGCAAGAACTTTCATGATGGACAATTATTTATTTGTAATTAATTATTTGTTCTATTTATTGATGTGTATGTGTTAAGAATTGTCTAAAGTCTTACTGACACTTTTACAACAACATTATCGTTGTATTGTAATTTTATTGTTTTATTAATAATATATTCTTCAGTCGATTTAATTATATAGTTTGGTTTTGAAAAATTGCAACAATCAAATTGATGAATAATATTAATATAACTATACAAAATAAAATATTGATAAAAATGTAATATTAACCAAACTAAATCCATACAAAATATTTTGCAGCAACCCAATCGATAGAAAAAAGTTATATGCCCACAATTTAAGTTGTCAGGAAATCATAATTTATGATTGAGACTTTTGTTATGACGAAAAAATGTTTCTTTTTTGGTGAATGAAAAATTAAGATATGGCTGTAACACATTTTCAAGAATATATTTGATCACAGCTACTTTGATTGCTACGGTATGTTAGGCATGACAACAATTAGGCATGGCAACGGGGGCGGTTGGGGACGGTTTTTGCTTATCCCACCCCCGCCCCCGCCCCTGAAAACCACCCCCGCCCCCGCCCCCGAAAATCGATGGGGCTAAAAAATTGCCCCCACCCCCGCCTCCGCCCGGGGTCGGTTTTCCCCGCCCCCGCCCCGCACCCGACTACACTTAAAAATTGTTGTTAAAAATTTAATTTTAAACAACATTTATAGCATAAAATATGATGGCGCTAAGGCCCAATGCCCATATACTCAAAAACAAGGTACAGGCTGCGAGATATTTGTGATGTAATCAAGCCCTCCAATTTAATTATGTTTGGA
>PYAF01003999.1:3207770-3245195 GCA_007407185.1 Glycine tomentella | reverse complement strand
TAAATACTTTTTTTATTTATGTGTAAAGATTATAGAGATAAATTTTACCACTTTCCACAAGAAATATATTATGAAAACAATATAACATTTTTATCAACTAAAAAAAAGAATATAATTCTTGATATTCTTTTGTCATCTAATATTTCTTTTTTACTTTACCCACTCTATTAAGATTCAAACTAGATGGAAATATTCTATTTAAAAAAACGATACTATACCAAAAAAAAAATAGATAGAATTATTGAAAAGAATTTAATATTCCTCAATAATTTTTAGCTTTATTGTATTTACAGAATTCAAATTCAGAATCAATAATTTAAAATCACCAAACATTGACATTGAATATTCAAATAGAGAACATTGTTGTTGATAGGCTCGATCTAATGGACCATATAGATAGTGCAGAAAGGCCCAAAAATCTTATTGGCCAAAAAATTTCATTTCATTTCATTAGATATTATTATTTTTTTTTTTCATTTATTTTGATTTCCCTAAACCAAATGTTGATACCCGGATGGTTGATACTAGTCTCCTTTTGGTTGCTGGAGACTATTTAATATTTTGTAGCAATTGTTAAAGGATATGAATGAAGAATATTAGTCTGTGTTTATCTTTTTTGTCTTATTGGTAGTTTTGTAGCTTTATTGTAGGAGTAGCTGATAGCATGCTCTCAACGGTGCTTTCATTGAGAGTCAAAGGCTGAATAAGCACCCTAAAAGTACCATTAATTGTCATTATTTAGGATTATATAATGTATTTATCTCCATCTATTATTATCAATGAATAAAATACTCTAGCTTCATCTTATTTTCTTTAGTTTTTATTATTATTTTAATAGTAATCTTTAAGGTTATTTTAGCTATGATTTATAAGAATCTTATTCAATTCAATCATAATTATCTTTTATAAAAGATACATGCAAGTATAAACAAAAAAAAAAAGAAAAATAATTTAAAATTGTGAAATGATTAATTGGTTACAACAAAGGGGCCAGAGGAACACGTTTTACTGCAGATGATAACCAAATCCGTACGTTTTGTTATTTTTTTCTTTTTCATTTGGCTGAGGCTCCCATCACAGTGAGAGTGTGGGCAAAAACATTGCTGATTGCTGAAGCTGCGTACGATCTGCTGAACACATAAAGGAAGGGCCATCAAGATTGAATAGTCTTTTTCATTTTGTGTTGATTGCAGATTTGCTTTGTACCAGATGTCACCTACTTGAGGTGGGAAACCCTTACGTAATTTGCCACTCAAAAACTAAAAAGTGTACATATACCTTCTTTACAAACAAAACACTTTCTCATCTCATATCATCTGATTGTGATACGGAAATATGTTACACTTTTTTCTTAATTATTTGAAGATAAAAAACAATAATTTTTTTTATCAGATAATAGAAATAACATGAATGATGCATCAAAATTTATGATGATATATCATAAAAAATGTTTTTGATGCTTTAATGTTATGTTAATAACATTAATTAATATTTTCGTATCTTTTATTAGGAAAAAGAGAAAAGATGGCATATTAATGGAGCATCCAACTTTCCATATCAATATCTCGCAAAAATATTAAAGGTTCGAGGCTATGTACACTCAATTACAAGTTTTGCTTACAAGTTATTTAATGGAGTACTATATACTTTTTGTTTGTTTGCTAATATAGTTATAGCATTTTCCTTTTCCCGCAATAGACAAGGGATTAGAATAATTATCTTAACCGGTTATTTTTGGAGAAAAAAAAAACATTCATGTAATCACCGAGGCAATTAACTCATTAAAATTAAAATACTGGTAACATTTTTTTTATAAAAATAAATTGAATAAAGGTAACATTTTTTTAGAATAGAATAATGTTAACATTGGTAAGTACTATATAAGTTTTTTTTTATATATATAATAAATCAGTACTATAAGAAATTAAAGTATTGTTTTAACGTATGAGGTCGTTTGTAAAAAATAAAACTCTGTAAACTAAACCATAATATTCATTGTTTAGGGAGCAAGCTCAACCAAATAAATAAACTCAATAAATATCCACAAATTCTTTTGAAATTTGGGGGAGAGGAGGATAAGGAGTAAAGCCGCTTTCAAGTTAGAGGCGCAGCCTTTGGGAATAATAATAATCTAATAACGGAAATTCTGTGGATTTGGAATAATTCTCGACATATTCTTTATAAGACTGAGAAAAATTAGTCAAAATTTTTGAGTAAGTTATTTCGGATACCACTACCAAATATTCTTAAAAATATTCTTTTTGGTTCTATCACTGTTAAGAGATGATTTAGTAAAATAGAAATTAAAAACAGACTTAATGTTTCTTAAATAATATAAAGACTAAAATGAAATTATTCTAATAGAAGAAACACTTTAAATTAAAAGTTTATAATTTTAGAGACAAAAATGAAAAAAACATATATCTAAGTCTATAATTAATTAAATGAAATGAAGTTTATGTTTGAATATGGTAACTAAAAAGTAATTTTAAGATAATTTATTTTATTTGTTTATATAATTATACAGATAATTTCTCTTACAACTCACTTCTATCATACTTTTTCTTCATATTTCTATCTTCATTTGTCACAGTTATCAATTTTTGTCTCTTATTTTATTTTTTCTATATATTTCTTTCCTTTTTCCTCTTTTCCACCCACACATCCCAAATTTGGTGTGTACGTTTAACTTTTTTCATAATCAAAAGCCTTAATGGTCGCCTAAAAGCTACCATGGTTGAATATATTTGTCATGACCAAACATGTACATGATATATCTAATGTAATACCAAATTTACCAATGGCATATAATAATAGGTGTAAAAGAAGACACGATATATAGAGTGGCTTTCTGTCTTGTTGTTCTCCCTCACAAGAAGCCCGCTAGAATCAGAAACAATAGTTTCATGTGATGGAATGGTCCAAAATGGTGCAATGCGCAAAAGCCTGTCACCGTCCATCTTCCAAATATAACTGGACATTTCAATTCTTTTATCACAAAATTGGACCCACAACCACCTTTTCATTAGTAATGTTCATAAAATCCTATTGCCCGAATCTTCATATTCAATGTGCCAAACCAGTTTTCCACTACACTCCTCTTTAAAGCTACCAAATATTCCGTCTTCGTTGCTTACTTGGGAGCATGTCTTTGCCAGACGCAACGCAGGTATTATCAAAGAAGAAATAATAAGTCAACAAAAGTTGATTTAATATGTAAGAAACATCACATCCCTAAATGATGTAAATTTGATTCACACCATCAATGTAAAGACTTTATTAATAAATAATTTATAAATACATATATAAGTGTTCTTTCAACCTTGAGGTTTGTTTTCGATAAATCTCTTCTAGCCCACCTAAACTTTTGCTATTAAAAAAAAAAGGTTAAATAAAGTAGTTCACGAAACATCTTGTGTAGAAATTAGTTTGTAACTTTTTCCATAGCTACTATTATTTTGGCCTTGGAGTGGCTTATCCTATTTTGATTTTTTCACTTTAATGATTTAGTTAATCATATCTACTTCGATAACGGCAAGATTATCATTGGCTTCTATTGCGCATGATGTAGAATATATTAGGAAATAACATTAGTAGTCATATATAGAAACCATGCTTAAGTTCTTAATAAAGGTAAAGCGTGACTATGAATTAGAATAGCATGTTCTGTATTATATATAAAATAAGTTGGGTCGATTCATGAATGAGTAGTCTCTTATTCGGCCTCCAACTTCTTCAATTGTTACCGTAAACTTTTCTCTGTTGGAGTCAACTACTTTGGCCCACCAAGCCTGCTTCCCCATGTGATCATCCAAAGGATCTTTGACTAATCTTCTTTTCGTTTCTTTTTCCATTAATCATATGTAATTATGATTCACGAATTTACATACATACTGCATGCCCTGTCTATGATCTCAAGCAGTATCCCTTCCCTTGTTGTTTGTCTTTGAGTCAGATTTAACCTTTTTTTTTTTTTTCATTCATTGTTGTTTGTCGTCACTTTCATTGGAGGGAGAAATTTTAGTTTTGCCGTGTGAAATTTATGGGCAAATTGACACAAATGGGTTAATCTTTTTAAAAATGACAGGAATGAATAAATTTTAAAAACATTATGGAAGATGAATAAGTCATTTTAAAACATAAAGAAATGGTGTTTAAAAACACAACTTCAAAAAGTCAGATTTTTTTGAAAAAATAATATTAAAATCGTATCATGTAGAAGTGGTATTATCAAAAATGATTTTAGTATTTTTAAAATATAATACTTGAAGTTGTGATTTAAAACATAATTTTTATAAAATATTTAAAATCGTGTTTTAAAATATAACTTCAGTATTTCATTAAATTCCAACTTTTTGAAGTCATGTTTTAAAATATGATTTCTCCATATCCTATAATATTTTAAAAATTAATCCATTTGTGTAAATATGCCGAATTTATGCTTTCTTTCCACAAGGTTGAGTATTATTTGCACAAGTTTGCAATATAATTCGTTTAGATTTATTGACTTTCATATGTTTTTAGTTTTATAAATATGATTAAATTCAATTTTAGACTAGCATTTTTCTAATCATTTTGGTTTTCAAAAATTTTAAAAATAATTCGTATTAGTATTTTGTCAAGACATGGTGAGTGATTAGGACATTTTTAGAAAATTTAAAATTTATAAGGACCTTCTGGTTCTTTATAGGTATTTTTCTAAAATAATCTTGTTCGAGACACTATTTATAACTAATTGCATATAAACCCTAAATCCTAGCTAGTGTCATGGGGAAGCACATTAAAACACACGGAAGAACATTTTATTCCACATTTCAATAAAAAAATATTTTTAATTCCTTAACGAGTATTTTCACTTATTAACATTTTTGCCTCTATACAAACTAAAAACATATATTACAGACTTTTTTAAAGTAAAGTTTAATCAATAACCTCATCTATCTTAAAGAAAGTTGTCAAGAAGAGATAAGAAGCTTCAATAGCAAAATATTATTATGTTACACAGGTAAAAAATAGTACTTAGGCAATTTTCGATTGTGTGATTTTCACTTTGTCTACTGTTTAACCATTTCCATTCATATAATGATTGCCGAAGACACCATCGTTCCACAGCATAGGTATGGCTATATAGACTAATTATTCGAAAATAAAACCAACCTGGAAAGCACAACACCATATTTTCACTATTTTCATGTATAAGTTTTCTTTTGTCCACATACCGAAGATTTACTGTGTACATTTTCTTTTGCACAGACAGAAATCTTCATTTTTCCTGAAGCCTCTAGTGAAAAAAAATTACGGTTAAGTTCTAAATTCCGAACCTTTGGAATTGCGCCAAGAACCTTATTTTCTGGACAGCTAAACTAGTTTAGGACCTTCTACATTATTAATACTAGTATTTTTATTATAAGCTTGTTTAGTATTATTACAGATGGATGTCTGATCGCGACGTATACCAAATTACCGACTATTTTTCCTTAACTCGTGATAAAAAGAATTCCATGGGGCTCGAGACATGGTGACATGTAATAGGTATAGATGCCAGCAAAAATAGCAATTGCATGTCACAAGGGCATTGTCTCGTATAAAGACCAACACCCCAATTCACCTAAATGTTAATTTTTTGGTCCATCATTCACGTAAATGTCACATTTAGCGGAAGAATGCAGATTTGGTGCTTATTGGGTGTGCTGCCAGATCCAGTTTTCAAAAGGAGAACAAGGAAAAAGGCTAGAAACACTCACTAGCCTTTCACCAATGACCAAGAGACAAAAATTGAGACTGCTAGCTTCTCTCACTTGCCCGTTTGAGAATGACTCTACCTCCAATAATTTCACATTGTGATGGAGACATTGTGTGTTGCATGGATATGCTTCATGCTTTATGGCCTTGAAACTCTCATCAACTAAAGCATTTTGTAGAAAGTAAGGAAGGTTGTCCATGTGTTGCGGACGGTGTGCTGTCTTTCCTTCTCTTACAGAAATACAAGCAAATAATGCCACGGGTCCCGAAAGAGAAAGACCAAGTACCCTTCAACATTGAACATGCCACTTTAAAGGTTTTTCTTCAAACAAACCCACCAACCCCCCACCAAAAAAACATGCTGAATGTACTGGCCATTATGGATCACTAGCACAATACTGCTATTTCTGGAATAAATGCAAATCCTCAACTAATAGAACAAGTATTATCTTATCTTGTTAATGTGCGATAAGTATATGCCAATATAAATGATTAAATGGGTAGCTATTACTACTTGAAGCCAAATGGGAAAAAAGTACGGCATGTTTATAAGGAAATCAAATTTGGCATTATGGCGAATGAGTCCAATTTCAAAAAAGCGACAGGCCCTCGAACTCACAGAATATACGACACCTTGGCGATGGTGGGGTGGGTAGATGGATCATGGATGACAAACAGTCAACTTAATCTGATTAAGCATCTAATTCAAGCACACTTTATTAGGAAGCAAAGGCGATTATTGAGCACAACAATGAATCATAGAAACGTTTGTCGCTTGTATTATTTTTCTTTTCAAATCATTTCATAGCTGGCTAAGAAGGACCACAATACTCCTTACAAATGATTGGCTAAAGCAATCATGAACTAGGTCCTATCAAGAGAAAACAAAATCCGTAATTATTTTGGTTGCAACTGCATGTTTTTTTTTTTTTTTTACGTGCCATGATGTATAGAAGATCTTGTTTGACCGGCCAAGGAAAGGGCATTACAAGTTTGACGGAAATTCAAAAATGAAATACAAAAGCCCTGAAATTCTAATGACAAAATATATTAAACAAATATGACATTTATTGGTAAGTTGTTAGCTCTGAGGCCAAAACCTTATATTTATTGGAAAATTCTTAGCTCTGAAGCCAAAACCTTCGTAATATATACAGTGTGTGCCAGAGTGTTGCTTGCCTCTTGTGAAATGTGTCAAGAAATCTTTGTTCACTCGAGTTTCCTCCTGACCAGTCCTTTAAGAAAGTCAAAGCTGTAACACAGTAGAAAATTATTTTTAATTTCAATTGATATTATTATCATCAGGTCATGCAATAACGTAATTTGAAACTTCATTTCATTAATAAACGTGCCAGATGAAATTTATCACTGTTTCCGACAAGTACATGTGTGCTTCAACTGTTGATTGTTTTTTCCAGAAGTATTTTTGTCACAACTTAATAACGCAGTTAGAAGAAAAAGGTAATTTTCTATTACCTATTGATTGTTTTTTCCAGAAGTATTTTTGTCACAACTTAATCATGCAGTTAGAAGAAAAAGGTAACTTTCTATTACCTATTGCCATCAGGGTGGAGCTCACACATTTGATTGTCATCACCGACAGCCAACAAATATCCCGAGGATGTCAAACCCTACGCATAAAAAGAATTAGATAATTGAAAAATTACTTTCGAGCAATAATGGACAACTGAAGTTAAACCATATTGGAAGTGGATGACAGATAATTTACATATTATTACATTCTTCCACTTGATGTAACAATTTCAGTTTTGAAAATTTCTAACCCTTATCACTAATATAAATCAATAGCATAATTGCCTATTCTTTCACACTACTAACTTTAAATAAACTGCAAACATGATTAGTGCTCTATTGTAATTACAGTAGGTCAGGTTCATATCTGTCAAACCTGAATAGTTACCACATGTTCTATCACTTTGTCCTCATTCTTTTCCTGTACAACAACTCTCTGTCCACTGCACAACATTTTGAATATATAAATGACTGCACGGCTAAATCATTCCATATACATGCTTAAACAGGTTGTTTTCCAAATAAAAGCATAAACAGAATGATGAACAGAACAATATGTTACTTGATATCAGCTGCTAACTAAAATCAATGAATATGTTTAGTTATTCATATTCTCTGAAGCACAGACTTCCACATAACGCTGATACAAACATTGCAACAGAACTAATGTGAAAAATATAAGACATCAAGACACTGCCATATATAGAATCTGAAATGATAATCAAGATTTGTATATTCTTGTATACTAACCTTCCTATGATAATGCCCTAACAAAAACACAGAAAGAGACATTATTTTTCATATTTTTTAATACATTTTAAGCCAACCGTTCTGATTTCTAATTTTTATAATACTAGTGTTCTTGAAGTGTCCATCCATATGGAGGTGTTGACTACAGTGTCCCAACCATATAAAAGTGTGTCTAAGCTGATAATTTTTTTTATAAGTGGATACCCAATGAGAAGTGTCTGACACGTCATGTAAGTGTTGTTGTTGTTGTAAACATGTATGACGTCTCAAGCAAGAATAGTGTTTACGCTTCATAGTTTAGTATTATGAAAATATGTTTGAGAATTCAGATTCCACTCCTTCATGATTAAAATTACTAGATATCAAGGGTAAAAGGAAGTAATATTTAGAAGTTTAAGATAATGATTATTGGCTAGTTTTAGTGATTTAAATTTCAAAGTGAAAGGATAAGAATAAAATGATGATAAGAGGACAAATGGAGATATTTTTTTTTGTCCTTTTTTCCTGGTGACAGGTGGCAAATGTGAGTTGGAGACCAAAAAATGATGAAAAGCAGGAAATAAGATGAATGGCAGAGGTTCCGCATAGTTCTATAGTGTAAAAATCATCAAAAATTTTATTTAAAGCTGGGGTGAAGTGGAGTCAAAGGCGCTCCTCTATGTATAAATATTAATGATAATGACTTTCAACAAATTATGCAGCCACACTCGATGGAAATTTATTCACTGAATGCTAGGTTAGTCACCAAAATATCAGGGTAAAATAGTCTCCAGGGTAGCAAAGATTCTCTGATTTTATGTAGGCAAAGTAACAGAAAATTCAATAACCTTATTGCTAACATATTTCAAATTTGCAACCTCAATCATGATCCCTAACTTCTCCTTCAACTTTACCCATGCCAACAAGCAACCGTAAGCTTACATTCTTTTGACAATTGAAGCACATGTCAATGTGTTGTATAACTCAAGGCATTGAAAAAAAGAAAATTCAAAGGCAATTACAGTTAAATCTCCTACGTCTTACTACAAATCCTTGCCAAAACTATAAAATAAAATAAATAAAAACTACAGGTGAGAGTTTTTAAATCAAGTCACCTGTGCAACCATGTCTTGATATATAGCTCCTCTAGGGTTTGAAATCCTGCATTTAACAGAACAGGTGAAGCTAAAAAATTACCTTACTAATCAAAATATTCGGTGATGTAGAGTATTGGGGGCCTAAAATATAGTAAATTAAAGAAAACTCAAGTTGGGAAACTAATTAATTGCAAAATGTTAACTGGAACTGTTTTGGTTGTTTATTTTTTATTTTCTTTTTTGAAATAAATGTCTATATTGTCCTCCAGAGATGTATGTGAGATCATATTGGTCATCCACATATTGAAACATTGAATTTGTCCTTCAATTAAAAGTCATTAGTTTTCAGAATAGACCCCCTCATGAAATTTTCACTGATCTTGTATTGTGAATGTCTATCTCCCTTTTCATAAACATTCCATATTTAATGTCTATGAAGAGAAAAGGAGAGAGAGAGAGAGAGTCAATTGAAAATCCAAGATGGAATGGAAGGATACGTTCCTATTAGTTTTGTCCTTCTAGGGACCAATTTGATGTCACTTCAAGAACCAATTTGATGGCCTAAGTTGACATTGAAATTGATGCATTTATAAATGAATAACAAACCTAAGGAAATCTTACCATTGTCTCAGGCCTCACTCTCAAAGTCAAGAGTACACGCCATTAAAAGAAACAGTAAATCTTTAAAAAGGGAAAAAAAAAAACCCAGATAAAAGACAAATAGAGGCTCATGAAGTTTTGCACTTGAAATGGTAAACAAACAAGCAGTTTTCAATTATATTATCACTGGTGCATCCTATGCCCTATAGTTACATTACAGTTATATTACTTATATCCCTCTCCTCCCTTGCAAGTTTCTCCACTTCCCCAAAATACAAAATTTCCACAATTTCTATCCCTATATATGATGCTTAGCTCGATGGATTTAAATATAAAAGAATAGGTTTACAAGTGTCTTCCAATGTGATTGATACACAAGGGTGTGAGAAGTATACATTCAAGAAGTTGATTCAAATTGTTAAAAAAATTTATCCATCCATGAGTTTTTTCAGAGAAAGAGAAATAAAGGAATGAACACAGGTACAAAATGTTTACACAAACACGATAACCAGAAGAATTGAGGTATGATGTCAGAGATGATACCAACAAGCAATATCAAACTAATGAGTTGAATAGCACAGTACCTTGATTCAGAAATAAATCATAAAATATCTCAAATTTGTTAAAAAAGGCTGCTAGAACATCTTCTCTTTGAAATTGGTAAGCTCCTGAATAGAACCCTTTTAGAATTGTATTTAAGGATGTCGTTGGCTTCTTATTATTGACATTCAAGCCTATTCCTGTGAAAGCATGAGATTTGTTATGACCTTCATCATGAGCATAAACTTGACAATCATTTTATTCTGACAAAAATGGCATTAAGGAGAATCAAATTCTCTGCAAAGAACATGGATTTAATAGCCAAGTTCAGCTAATAGAGTAAATGGGATGGAAGTGAAATCAATCACTGTTGAATGGCATTGCTACTCAAGAATAATTTATTACCTGCACTAACATTGAACTTCTTTGATTTATATGTTGAGGTACAAAGAATGCCTCCAACTTTAGAGCCATTTAAGTAAAGATCATTTGGCCACTTGATTTTAACATCTATGCTGGGTAACCCCTGGAATGGAAGGTGTTGCAATAAAATGTATTTAAGTGCCCACAATCCCAAACAGTCAGAGAACAAATTAACATTGTGGCAAATCATGCATATTGATTTGGAAAACTGCCAAATACAAAGTAAACAACACCATTCTTAATGCTGCCTATAACTTCACAGTTTTTTCAGCATCACATAAAACACCATCAGGCATCAGTTTCCCCAAAAGTATTAAACTTTTCAGTTTATTTAGTCAATAACTTCTGCACATATGAATTGTGTATATAGAAAATACATCTACTTAAATTTGTTAGCCTGACTACAATTTTCCCTTATCAAATTCACTGGCAAGCTAGGTATCAAGGCAGTAGTACTTCAAAACAAAGAACTTACATTTTTGTCACAGATATCCTTGATTGCCTCTGTCATAGCAAGGGAAACCACATACTGAACCAAAGGAACGACTCGTCCATCCTCCATTTGCATAGTAAAAGAAAACATGAGGCAACCTAATGGAGACTCCCAGACATTCTTTGACCGACCTGAGAGTTTTAAGTCCACAGAGCAGCTTTGATTTAAACTAAATTACAAGTTAAAAAGGACAAAGAATCACAAACAGCAACACAAAGTGTCATATTCATATCAAACCTCGTCCCTTGGTCTGAACATCAGCAATGCAAACTGTACCAATGGGGAGCTCACAAAAGTTGCTGCACAAAAATGCCATATTTAGGACCATAAAATGAATAAAACACAGAGCATAGAGAAGGCAAAAGTGCAAAACATACTGCGAAACAACATCGTGTGTTGAAGTTAAGTCTGGAGACCAAATGAGAAGCCTGCCAAATTGATTGGTGGAAAGAGAATCCATATAGGAATGAACTTGGAAAAACCCTTGCATAGCTGATTTATCCATCTCCGAATGCAAAACGAGTGAGAGTTTTTCATCCTCAGGGAGCTTCAGTGTGTTATTGGTCTTTATAGCTTTAGCAGTTTCATTCTCTGCCAGTGATTTGCCACACAAAACCAGCAAACTGCACGCCACACCTGATAAAAAAAAGGAGGAGCAACTATTTCATTCTCAACATTCAAGCTTAACTCGATCGAATTGTTCAATAACAAATGAATTGGTTAATTAATATTAAAGGCTTAAACTTGAACTTTACTCTACCCAGCTAACATTATAAGATATATCTGAGAACACAAAAGACCAAACCTGAAGATGCCATGAATGCAGCAGGTGTAGAATAATGGTGGTTGTAGAGCTTCTTTGTGGTGGCTGATAGCAGCGACGCTGTGAACGCAGGGTTACGCAATAGCATCAATGTTTCTTCTCCGACTTCAAAAAGCGTTACCTAGGTCGGGAAAAACAAGGTGGTTCCATTCTGTGACCGGTTATTAATTATTATAGGTTTTTGTTTTTTTGCAATTGAGTCATCAAAACTTCCGAAAATTGCATGAACCCAACAATATCACAATTGGCATGGCATTTTGAGACGAGAACGTTGCATATATTTACGAATTTTATAGATATTTGTAAGTATTTATGGAAATTCATAGATAATTCTTAAAACATAGTATAATTTTTTTAAGCAAATAATGCTCATAAACTTGGCTTATTAAGAAGGGATAATAATTTGCCTTGAATTCTCGTATCAAGTATAATCAAATAATCAAATCAAATCATTGATTGCAAAAAAAATTATTGAATTCTCGTACCATGTGTATCCTTTAGGTAACAATGAATTATAAAAAGAAAAAAATATTAAGAGAAATGAAACCCAAATATTTTGTTTTAAAAGAGAAAAAATATAATATTTCTACAATAAAAATTATAAAAAGAGAAATAGAATATTTGTCTACAAATGTTGAAATTATCTTTATAATGAGACTATAAAAAATAACTGATCATTTTATAAAAAATATAAATAACACTTAAAAAAATTATCATTATTTTAAAATATTATACAATTAAAATAAATTAAAACTAAAAAAAGGAAAGAATTTCATGTACATCCGTCCTTTCCTACACATATTTTAGTCCTCTTCAGATTTTACAAACAAAGAATAAAACTGATATGTATAGAGAGTAAAAGATAGTATTTTTAAGCATAGAAACTAAATGAAGCATTAAACCAATTTTTTTTACAGCAATTAAACAAATTATTTATTTGCCTTAGAAGCAGTTATTCAATTATCTAAATTCAATTTGTTGTGAGTTTTCATATATTTATGCAGACGATTTTTTCAAAAAAAAAAAAATATTTATCCTAATTGACATTGAAATGATAAACAAAACTTATTTTCTTTTCTTTTTGCCAAAGGACTCAAGGCAGCGTTGCCTTTGTGGCTGGTACAGATGAGCTGTGATTGTACAAATGAATTTTGCAAAATAACACGAGAAAGAAGAAGGACTAGTTAGCAATTTTGAAAAGTTAGCAAGGTGATGAATGAATAATTTGGGGGAAGAAGAGTTGGGTTGTTTTTCCAGATAGCAATGGAGGATTTGCAAAGTGCTCTGCAGAATCGTAACTTATCAGTCTCCACCCTCCCAGAAAAGGGTCGTTCTCTCATCGCCACTAGGGATTTCTATCCAGGTTTCAGTTTAAGATTCTTTTCGTCTTTCCCAATGTGCCCTCAACTGAAAACAACAGCCGCAGAAGATGAATGCGTGTTTGGTTTGGTTTGGTGTTTCAGGGGAAGTGATTATAAGCCAAGAGCCTTACGTTTGTGTTCCAAACAACTCCTCAGTCTCCGCACAGAAAAGGTGCGATGGATGTTTCACTACAAATAATAACAACGTCCTTAGCAGGTGCTCGCGTTGCCAACTTGCATTCTATTGTGGAACCGCATGTCAGGTTTGAAGGATAAACATAAATAAATAAATGGCTAATGAGTGTAACCGTTGCTGTGTTGTTATTTACTGTTCTTTTTAATGTTGTTCAGAGGTCAGAGTGGAAGCTGCATCGTCTTGAGTGTGAGGTCCTCTCCAGGCTCCACAAAGACAAGAGAAAATCTGTTACACCATCCATACGCCTGATGCTCAGACTTTATCTTCGGAGGAAGTTGCAAAATGATAAGGTATTGGTGCAATAAAGTAGGAGCTGCTTCTTACATTATGACCTTTTCTACTCTAATGGAATATGCCTGTAAACATTTATTAATGCAGTGTTACAGAAATTTGATCCGTGTAGCCGACCTCACTTAGTGGAATCAGGCTTAAATCGTTGTTGTTGCAAAAATGCAGATCTTATCACTTTCACTCAATTAACAAACTTAATCAATAATTGGACTTGGGAAGGAATTGTCAATGTAAATACTGAAAGATCAGTTTTGGAAAACCTATTTTCTTCTGATCTTTCCAAAGGACCATTCCGTTTTTTTTTTTTTTTTCATGTCAAATATGAGAAAAACAATCTGTTAGTTACGGACTCTTGTGCAATGTGCATATATACCTGTGAATTACTTACATTCTGGAAATATGTTTGACGCTATTGTGTTCTCCCTGGAAATGGAGGCCTTAGTCATTGACTGTATTATTGATTTCGCAATCAAAGTAGCTAATGTCACAATCTCATAAGATTAACATGGAGGAAGTTAGTTCGAATACAACTGGAGCTTACATAGATTCCAAACAGCTTAATTTATGGACTGTTGTTCTTTATACAAAATATTGGTATAATGTAGATATTCTTCGCTAACCAGTCTGTTGGATACTTGCCTTCCTAGTTCCTTTCTTAATTTCTATATTCAGTTGCAGTCACATTTGCCTTCATAAACTTGCTTTTGATGACTTATCCTTAAAATTCCTTTTTGTGGCTTTGAAAAGTTTCTTCTGTTTATTCAGAAAGATTTTTTCACCACTGATATGAACATTGATCAGCTGTAAGAATTTTTTTGTTTTTGTTTTATTGCCAGATCATCCCAAGCACTGCAATGGACAACTACAACTTGGTGCAGGCATTAGTGGCTCGTATCCTTTTTATCACTATTTTTACTGAAAGTTTAATGAAATGAACTTAGAGTTTTGTCCATTTTCTTTTCTATGATGATTGTTCTTTTTAACATTCACTTCCATGAAGACATGTCTGACATCACAGAGGAGCAGCTGGTGCTTTATGCACAGATGGCTAATCTTGTAAACTCCATACTAGAATGGCCAGGAATCAATATAAAAGAGATTGCAGAAAATTTTTCTAAGGTTTAATGCTCCTATACCTAAATCATTTGTTGCAACTGTTATAAATTGTTCTCATGTAAATGATACACAGCACTCTCCTTTGACAAAAAAGTTATGTTCATGTGGATTTAGACATTTGTTTTAGATAGGGTTTTTTTTTACCTGGATTCGACTCTGACGAAGCCGTTCTAAGGCTTAATCTTTCTAATCCTGCAGTTTGCATGTAATGCGCATACCATTTGTGACAGTGAGTTGAGACCTGTGGGAACAGGATTGTATCCTGTTATTTCCATCATCAATCACAGGTAACTACTTAGTCTACTCCCCGCCCTCATCCCAATATATGTATATATTATTATATCTTATTTCTTGGTAGTGTTCTAATCTTGGTTGTACCATCTAGCTGTTTGCCCAATTCTGTGTTGGTTTTTGAGGGAAGGTCAGCTTTGGTACGTGCTGTGCAGCATATACCCACAGGTACTGAGGTATGTATTTATTTTCGTGCCTAAGTCGAAATTATAACTTGCAATATTTAGTTCAATGGTTTATAGAGCAAGAAACGTCATTTGAGGATCATTTGTGCAAACTCAGAAAAGCTTGGCAGAAAATTAGGATTTAACCATCTTGTTTCACAATAGTCGCTCTTGTGTTGTAGCTTGTTCTGTATCTCTGTAGTCATAAATGCTCATGCTTAGCTTCTTATATTTTATATATGTCTAATATCATTGTTCTCTAAGTCATCTCCACTTTTTTTGTAACTACCATTTTGACCCTAGAGTATATAAATGGAAGTCAGACTATCAGAGGTGCAATTACTGCTCCTACAAATTTATTGAAAATATAGGATATGTGGCTAATTAATGGTACTTCCTATTAAATTTTCAAATTTCAGATAGAACTTGTATCGATATAATGGTCAAATCTAAGATACAAATGAATTCCTACATTTAAATAACAAGTGGTTGCTTTTATTGATAAATGGTAAATGGCTTAGTCAAATGGTTAATTAAGATTTGGTGGATGTAAAACCAAATTTGTTTAGTTCAACCTAAATATGGGTAAAGTCAAAATTGGAGTCAAACTGTCAATACCACTTTTGACCCCAAATCCCAATTCTATGGTTGAATCACCCTTAATATGATATGTATTATGAGGAAAATTCATTCTTTGGGTTGCTTGAGCACTAGACAACTTTGGCTTGACACTGCATCCTGTTTTAATTTGCTACATCTACAACTATTTTGTCCTGTCCAGAGCCAGCAGCTACAAATCTTTGTAGTTTTTAATTTGCACAGTGACAGCAGTTCCATGGTTACTACTCTAACTCTGCTTAATTTTCCGGCCATTAGCACAACATGCATTTCTCTAATTGACTTGATTGGCAATTACAACCTTTTCATTTGTGCTTAGAAACTTTTTGGGTTGGGGCATTTCTTTATTCTTTTCCAGATCATGTTCAATACACATTTCTTTATGTTTCAAGGTGCTGATAAGTTATATAGAGACTGCTGAAAGCACTATGACTCGACAGAAGGCTCTCAAAGAGCAGTACCTATTCACTTGCACATGTCCTCGCTGTTCTAAAGCGGTACTTGCTATACTTAATCTGCGATATTTTCTTTTAGGCTTGTATTCATTGGCTAATTCAGTTAAGTTAGTTTTGCAGGGTCAGTGTGATGATATCCAAGAAAGTGCAATTCTAGAAGGATACAAATGCAAAATTGAAAAATGTGGTGGTTTCTTGCTTCGTACAACTGGTGCGTAACGTATGCCTGTATAAATGTTCCAGTAGTTGAAGGGAACTTCATAATCTTTTACTGGCTATTGATTTTGTAGTTTGATGGTACATCATCCCCTTTATGAACAAGAGTGAGATCAAAGATATACAACCTGTCAGGTGTTTTTATGTCTTTCTTATCAATGACCTTATTTTGATTTTTTAATCTGCCAAAATTTTGAAGATGGGAAAGGATTTCAATGCGAAGGTTGTGGACTAGTTATGGACAAGGAGAAGATAAAGAGAATTACAACTGAAATTAAATTGCTATCTGAAGACGCTTCTAAGCCCTCTTCCACTTGCAGTATCCTTTAATGTTTCTGACAAAAAATTATAACTATTTTCCTTTTGCATTCCAATCTTCTCATCTTTCTCCTCCCCCCCGATAGACATGATCCATGTGCACATAAAATGGATTTTCAGTTTATGTCCATGATGTCAAATCCTTGACTATTTGTAGATTATCAAGAAGCTATTTCCATATATAAAAGGATTGAGAAGCTGCAAACAGAACTCTTTCACCCTTTATCAATCAACTTGATGCATACTAGGGAGAAGATTTTGAAGGTAAGCTCCTCCTTGTAGTTCTCTATCTATTTTACATTTTTATTCTTTATTCTTTATTCTTATTCCCTTGTTAATATATCTTGCTTGACGATATCAAGCTCAACCTTGCCATACATGCTTTATCTAGCACAATTCCTATGGAGATTTATTCTATGCATGTAGATGACTAGATGTTACTTGTGCCTTTTCAGTGCAAACAAATTCTCTTGCTGTTGAGTGGTCACTGAAATATATTAGATACTACTCATACTAGTTAATTAATATGGATTGGTTTACATTCTGTTTTGGATGACCGTGTGAATAGTATACCACATGTCTTGATGACAAATGACGTTTGTCTCCTTCATATGCATCCAAAGTTTGTGTAACTGCTCTTGTAATTCTTTTTTATTAGTAGACTCATTTAGTCATTTATCAATTAAAACCTCTTGACTTGTCTTCTGCTGCCTCTTATCTTTGCATCAAGGAGCATGTTGTATGTTCCACATGTAAAAATGAAGACTACTATCCATTGAAGCAAAAATTTATGCTTCAACTCTGGAATAATGGATCTAAAAATCTAACATTTTGTCCTCTGCAGTCACTAATGGAGCTGGAACACTGGACAGAAGCTTTAGCATATTGCAAATTGACCATACCATTCTATCAAAGTATGTCATGCTGAACTTGGATCCTTAGTAAATGACTTCATAATGAGATTCCAATTCATTGATCTTTTCAGTAGTTTCAGTATTGCTTTAAAAGTTGCTTGTGTTGCTCTTCAAATGTTCTTTTTTCTTCTTCTTTTTCATTTATTCCTGGTTAAATGAAAAATGAATGTTCCTGTTGTTAACAATAGTGATGCGAAGTATTTTGGAAGCAAAGCAGATAAAACCTACTAGGAAAAAGGTGAAGGTTGTAATTTAGGTGTTAGGAGAACATCCTAGAACATTTCCATTAGATGAAGGCTGTATGCATAATATTGTGACAAAATTTGTAACAGAATGTTTTAAGGGGGGAAAAAGACTAAAGAGTTTGGAGTACCACGGAAGACTTATGGGCAATAAATTTTTCAGAAGCACACACACCCCACCCATCAGTCCCATGTTTGTCATTGGGTGCCCTAAATGTGCCAGTGTTCTCCATTAATTTTCAAGGAAATCTTGAATCCTTTTGATTTAAGAAATCAGCAATGACTATAAGTTGTTACTTCATTGCAGGAGTGTATCCAGCTGTTCACCCTCTGCTTGGCTTGCAATATTATACTTGTGGAAAACTAGAATGGCAAGCATCTTTCAACCGAAGCTTTTATCTATTGAGTGTTAAAATGTCAAAAACTAGAAGCTAACTTATTTGACATGTCAAAAACTATTTTTTTTTACTGATAATTGAAATAAAATAGTTTTTTTTACATAAAATAAAATATACTTGGTGTACTTAACATCCAATTATGTGTATATGCATCAGTAAAGAAGTTAGCCTTAGCAAGTTGTGATAATTAATTTTCTCAATGATCTAGCAATTATATTTGGATTACAACAAAAAAATATGAACACGAACAATCAAAATCAAACTAATCCAAACATGTATCCAGCCGTCCTGGTCAAAGCAGACTTGTTATTTCTGTTTAATAGTTTTGATATAGGTATCTGGGAGACACAGAGGAAGCTGTTAAATCACTGACCAAGGCCGCGGATATACTACGGATTACTCATGGCACAAGTACACCTTTCATGAAGGACCTCTTGATGAAGTTGGAAGAAGCCCGTGCCGAAGCGTCTTACAAATTTTCCTCTAAAGAGTAGTAGAATGGCACAAATACACCTTTTAATAAGGACCTCTTGATGATGAAGTTGGAAGAAGCCCGTGCCTAAGCATCTTACAAATTGTGCTCTAGAGAGTAGTAGAATAACAAGTTGATGATTACAGTTGCTCTGCGGTTTGTACAAGCTACTCATTAAAACTGAATCACACAAAAAGGATTAATAGGCGTTTTCATTAATGCTTGCCTATTTGCTCTGTGAGTCGCATGAATCTCAATCGGATAAATTGCTAATGGCCAAAGAGATGGATGGGAATTATGGGACATATTACTTTCTATTTGTAGGAGGGGTGCCTCTTTTTTTCCACTTCCCAAAGTTCATTAAGATTGCTCTTGGTTTTTTTGCTTTTTTTTTTTTTTGAAAAATCATAATAACTAAATTTCCAATTTGACAAGAACAGTTTATTATTTCTTTTCCCAACGTGCATTCCCCTTTTTCCACTTCCCAAAGTTCATTTGCTCTTTTGTATATTAAAAAAAATCATATTAAACCTTCCGTCAGTTCCGTGTTTTAAAATTCCAATTTGATGAGTACAGTTTATTATATCTTTTTCCCAACGTGCAAGACTCTGTAGCACCAAAAAATGTTTTAAACCTGAAAAGATACATGAACCATATTTTTAGAAAAATCTACACGAATGATTTGTTTATTTGAAGTCTCACATCACAAAATTTATACAAGACATGTACTAAATAGATTCACTAGCTACACATTTTAACCCAATCTGAATAATAGGAAATACACACAATGCCACCCAGTGAACTGTCAACCCGTGAAATGTGGAATGACTTAGAAAAATAACATCAAAAAAAATACTAAGGCTTTTCCACATCTGCAATTTGGGAGGGAGATAACGAAAGAAAGTAGGGAGATGCAATGAAAAATAAGAGACAGAGGTGTAAGGTGGGAAGAAAAATTAGAGTATGCAAAAATCGTGATTGTAGAAAATATATTAACAAAAGCACAAAAATTTGGACACCCACTGATCAACTCACTAACTTCCCTTTTCATCTACTTGTTTTCAGTATTTGTCAAACGTTCGTGCAGCTGAATACAGAGTTCTGACATTTGGGAAAGCAGTTTTAGCTGTTGATCTCGTGAATATAGTGAGCAAGTTGTTTTCTCAAGTGGGTCACTAAGAAGCCGTTGGAGCCGACTACACAGTTGGGTTGCTTCAGGGTCATATGTACAAGTTTCAGAAATAAGTTGTAGCAATTTACAGGTATGATCTTGGGGCAATGATGGATTAGATGGTACAGGAGGAACAAGAAACGGATGTTGGAGTAGCTGAGGAATTCTCCACCTTTGATTGCGATCCCATGCAAGACACCTCTTCATAAGATCTAAAAGCCATGGGTTTGAAACTGGTTCATACGTAATTTTATGATTTGGATCTGTTATAACTTTGAATTTGGCCCAAAATGTCTTGTAATCAGAAAAAGGTGTCCTCCCATATACCATTTGATAAAGGATGCAGCCCAGGGACCAGATATCTGATGGTCGGCCACACTTTATGATGTTTCCATTCGCATCAGTCTCATTACACAAAAATGCTTCTGGAGACATGTAACTTAGAGTGCCCACCTACAAGAGTTTAAAACACCTTTAAGTAATAAGTACAAGGAAGTTTGGATGAAAGTTCAAAGAAGTTTTTTATATAATTTTTAAATAAAACTCGTTCTTAAAATTTCACCTATTTTTAAGGAAATGCCTAACTGTTATTTAAGATGCGGTCTTTCTTTTTAAGCCTGGGAAAAATACTTCAAAGTTTGCCATTGTATGTTTTGAAGATTTAGTCAAATTATTTGTCATGGTTTTCCTATTTTCGTTGATCGTACTCCCTTTATCCCTAATTATAAAATCCTTTTCAGAAATTTGTTTGTTCCTTTTTAGATGCATTAATCATTTTATTCCCTACATATCCTTACTTAATTATTCTCTCTCCAAATACTAATGAGAAGCAATTAAATGAATAGATAGATAAGAAAAGAGTAGTTTTAGAATGATAGTACAGGTAATTGACAAATTTAATATAATTAATTAAATTAACTACTTTTCTTAATGAGCGTAAATTAGTTGAAAAAGTCTTATAATACACAGGGAGTATCTTATAATGTTTTAACTACTTAAAAAGAGCCTAGAAGAACAGTAATGAAATTGTAATTATCCAGCTGCTGAACTAAAATGCACCCGAGGACCTATCTTATGTTTAGGACTCCAATCTCTAAGCACTCAATCAATAAACATATCAATTTAATAGCGGACTGAACTGGCCATGCAAAAAAAAGCAACTTAAGTCCTTGCAGTAAAATCACCTGAATTTGTAAACCAAAACGATAATGTTCTATTCAAAGAAGTATGATCAAATCACCTGAATTTGACAAAGAAGTATGATGATCAAATCATTCTTGAATCCAAAACTGCTTTTAAATAAGACAGTAAGAGGTCTGAAAAATCTATTCTAAAAGCTAAAATATTTCACAATTGCAATAATCATTATTTTTGTCTATTCTAGATTCTAAAAATCAGAACACGTGATAGGAAAAACAATTGGACTTGAGTTGAAAAAAGCTTTAGCATTACCATCACAATGAAGGGGTCAATTTGACCAAAGCATTACTGAAAAAATTGCCTTCTTTAGAAGTCATCTGAAATTGTAATTTATTTGTAAGGCAAAACAAACCATACATGCAAGGGAAGGCTACTAAATATAACTTAACCACCCTCACTAAAACCACTTAATGCAATGCATACACCATGCAATTATGCACTGCATTTAGTGATGCAAGAGAGACGTGCATAGTGAAAAAGCAACACAAAGCCACAAGGTAAGAGAGATAAGCAGCTCAATCATAGCGTATGCACAAGTGAGTCAAAATTAGAAAAAAAAAGGTGGAAAACAAGCATCACCTGTGAATCCCGTTGGATGTTGGTAGTGTCACTCATTATTGCTTTGGCTATACCAAAATCAATCAGTTTTAGGGAACCTTTGACAAGGAGGAAGTTAGCCGGCTTCAAGTCTGAGTGCACAATTCGTTCCTCGTGAATAGTGTTGACAGCTAGAAGAATTTGCTGCAAAAGATGTCACCAGAATGATCTCAGGTAATTTACATTGGCAGAGGCAAGAGGGAAAAAATAACATTCCAGAAAGGAAATGGAGAAAAATGGCAGCAAGTAAGAGAGATCGTTTCAATCTGATTATGAGTGATGATATGTGAATGAGACTTCAATTGATTACCCCTCCTCCCAAAACAAATAGATAACTGCTTTTCAAATTTTGTGTGAAATGTGATTAATTGATTAAGCAGCCGGAACACATAGAAGTGGGGATATAGAAATCGAAGTTTTATTTACATTCTTTCTGGATAATCCAAGCACTAGAAATTTCAATGATGGATCAAAAGAAGGAAAAGTAGTTATATGGAATGGAACACACAGGTTCAAAGAAATGATAAACCATTTTCCAGGATACATGATAGAATTTGAAACCTGCCAATAAAATCGAAGCCAGTTCTCGTCTATAGTTTGGTTGTTTCCATCCAGTTCCTTCCACTTCTGAGACAACATGTGAGCCAAATCGATTTCCCCGTATTCAAGCACCATGTATATACATCCATCATCCTTGACCCGGCCATCCTTATTACTGAAGGAGCCTTTCATAACTTCCTCAAGCAAAGCCTTGTCAGTCACCTAATCAAAAATTGAGTGATTGAGGAAAAGTAAACTACATTACTACACTAGAACATCAATAAAGAAATATTTTCCATTCACCACACACAAAAATCAACTCAAAAGAAAATCCTATTTTTTTTCTTTCTAAAAATATATATAGCCCAAGACCCCAAAAAATGAAGAGTATGTACACAAAACTGGTTATACACTGTATCCTCTTCCTCAGACATCCAAGAGAGATATGAAGCAGAAATAACTAACAGCAAGAACTACAAAGTATCATAACAGAAATATGTCATTGAGGATAGTACCTCATAATCTATAAGCTGTATGATGTTATCCTTTCCCTTCAGCCTATTTAGATACTCCATTTCTTGACAAAACCCATATGCAGTAGCATAATCACGTCCCTTGAGCTTGATCTTTTTAAGTGCATATATACTACAGTCCGATGAAATCACTTTATGCACCTCACTGCTTCCACCACTACCTATCTTGCCAAGACGCTGATATAGCTTACCGTTGACTTTGAAAAACAAATCAGGGTCATAAGTTCTTTTCCGGGTACCTGATGCACCTTTACTACTTGCAGCCTTCTCACGTTTTTCCTCCTTAGAAGACCCCAACTTCATATCTGAAGATGAGGTTATGGTTGTGGGAAGTGGAGCCTGTGTTTGTACAGTGGCAACATCCACAACCTCTTTCCCTTTCCCATCATCACAAGAAGTATATTTAGAATTGCCAGATTCCTTAAACACAACCCCTTGTTGCTCCTTAGATCGATTGCTCTCCTTAGATAACAACCCTGCATCATCAATACAAGAACTGGAAGCTCGGACTTCAGCTTCTGCCCCCCGATCAATCGACATTCTATTGGTTTCTTTTATGGAAACATCAACCGATTTCACGACCCTTTCAGTTATAGGACAAGGATTAACATTAACCTCCCCCAAAGGCTCAGCAGCCACAATTGAGCCACCATCTTGACGCAAATGAGAATACCGTGTTGCTGAATTTAGCATTGGTGCTGAAGTTGAATGAACCGAGGTAGTTGTAGCACAAGAAGGTCCCACCACCGAGGATTGTGTTGCTGGCTGACTCAAAAAACTTCTGAATTGCTGCAAATGATCCTGAGTAACCATACTTCTCTTCGGTAGCACAGAACTCACTCCACTCTCACATTTCAAACTCACGTCAAACCCTGCCTGCTGAACATTATCTTGCTGGATGCATCCAAGCGACGACGATGACGATGCTTCCATTTGGCTGCCTTCAACCCATTCCATTTCTGCGAATCCAAGCGAACTCATGTGAGAAGATAAATTTTCCAACTCAGTGGCCTTTCCATCTGCAAATTAAAACACGTCGCAGGAAATGACAGCAACAAATTCGGAATACGCAAAAAACAGAGCATCATAAAAAATAAAAAAAATTACCCTGCGAGACAGCGTTGCTTGGAACTGAAAACTGGACTTTCTTCTGAGCGTCTAGGTTTTGAGCAGAGACAACGGTTATAAGCGAATCCTTGGAAGAAGAAGATTGAGAATTGATGGCATCGGAAGAAGAGGAAATGTTTGATGCTCTTCTTTGAGGAAGTAGCGAGCGCTTTGGCCTTATGCAATTGGACTGCATTGTACCTGAAAAGGGGAGAAAGGAGAAACCCTAATATGAGATTTGAAAAGCGAAATAGGAATTGAGTGAGTGAGTGAGTGAAAGGGAGTGTACGGACCGAGAGGACGGTGTCGTTTCAAGGCGGCTTGAACGTCGCGGAGGAGGTCCGTGGAAGAGGAATCCGGGTTAGGCTTCCCATCCATGGAGGAGTAGGAGCAGTCTCCACCGCATTTCTATTCGCTTCTAATTCTAAAATTCCACTGAACAACACGTCAAATCAAATTGAAATTCAATTCATCCTTTCGCGCTCCTCCTCCTCCTCCTGGGCCCACTCAACCCAAACGCTCTTTTTTTATTTCTCATGGGCTTTCTATTTCTCTATCTTATTACTTGGGCTTATTACTCACCCTAGAAAACTTGGGCCTGTGCATAGCCTTGTGGCTCTAGTTGGGGTTCGGCTTGGACGTCAATTACAGAATTTGGGCTTTTGCATACTGGTTCTCTATATGAGTTCTGGGTTTTTCTTTTTTTTTCTACACTTCCCATATTGCTGATCCAGAAGCAATTCTGGAAGTGCAGGAAGCAACTTTATCCTACACTCCCACAAATACTTCCTGTACTTGATTTGGAATGTAAAATTACACTTTTTTTGGATAAGCCTTTCCGAAAACTTTAAAAGGTGCAAGAAACAAGGTATAGGAAGCAACTGCCTGAGCATATTGGTTATTGGTCTTCATGGACAGGAACATTTGAACATGTATCTAGTTGCTACATGTGTAACAACTGAAAAATTGGCTGAGATATTAGAGTAGGGTTGTTGCTTTGGTAATGACTTATTTTTACTTGTATTCTTCAATCTCACATGTAATTTGAAATATAGTTTTTATAATTCAACCAAACTGATTGAGAATCGACTTGATGACTGGTTTATTAACTATAAAGAGTTTGATCATTTTATAATTAATGAGAATTGGTCAAAAATTGATCAACAAACTAAAAATAGAAATAAAAGACTTTTCTAATACTGAGGGATGTGAAAATAATTTTTTTTAAAAGTGTAAATCATGGAAAAAAAATATTGTTTCCTTTTTCTTTTCTATGAATTTTTAATTTCCCTTGGGTTAGGTTAGGATGCACCTTGATTTGAAGTTATTGTAATTGACTTCCTTTTTGAATCCTTGTTATATTGATCTAGTTATTGAATAAATGCTTAATTTTTTCCATGATTTACGCTTAAAGAATTTATCCATAATCTAAATCTTGTAATTGGGAAATTAAGGTTCAGACAATTCTAATTCAATAACCATACAACTCTTAAGCCTAGGGATACCAAATTGTGGCTTATAGGAGTATGAGAAATATTGATTAGAATGTATTGTGTAATGATACGAGACCGTTGGTCAATGAATTAGGGAATAATGTTATTGGAGTTATCGTAATAACTATATAGGAAAAAAAACATTAAGAGATTATATTTGCATTTCATGAATTAATGAATTTGATATAATCGAATCCAAGATTTCCTTTTAGGTTTTAGAGAAAGTTATCCGTGTGTTTTGTAATAACAATAAATAAAAGTAAAGGATAATAATCTCTTTTAATAATGTTGGATTATACTTACCGAGCTCTATTTTTACTCATGGACAATTATACATTCCAGTATCTAGAGGAAAATCCAGAAAATCTTTAGAAATTCTTATTTACAATAAAAATAGAATACAACCTGTTGCTTTAAAATTGGCCCTCGCACTAGACTGCTATAATTAAACTTAACCACTCAATTTGAGCCTTATACCTTTAAACTTTAAAGGACATGTACATATACGTAACTTCTAATTTACACTTTTGAAAATACAAGCAGACTGTTAATATTAAAAAAAAAGAAGAAAAAAGCGAACAGACTGACGCGCTTGCATGAGTAGCAAATCGAGCTCATCCTAGAAACCAAAGAGAATCTTTCCGGCTTCACATTATTTGCTTCCAATGGACTCATGCACTGAAATAATTTACAGTTTGTTCTGACAACTTTGTAGGCCAACTTGAATTGAAGCGGAAAGAATCTATTTTCAAAAGATAAAAGTATTATACTAGCGTTGCTTAGTGTGTGTTTAAATATACGTTGTTAGAATTGATTTCAGAACAACTTGATTTTATATAATTAATTATAATTATAATTAATTTTGAAGTAATGTGATTTTTATTTGGATAATAAATATTATAAAGTGATTTTTTAAGTAAAAGGTGTTTAGATACAAATTAAAATTGATTTTAAGTATATAATTAGCATGATGGACTTTTAGTTATTTTGATATCTCTCTCTAATCTCTCTCTATAATTTAATAATTAACACACTTTAATAAACTAACCGCTAGTGAATCACAAATTTCCATCCGAGTTCAAATTGTTTTAACTTACTTTAAATTATAACATATAATGATTACAAAAATTATAACATGAATTGACGAGGAAGCTGTGAGGTGATATGCCATCCAAGAATTAAACAACACAGTTACGAGAATAAAAAAAATTGTCAATAAAAACACTTTCTCAAAGAATAAAAACACTTGCGATCAGATGTAAGATGTTATCATGCCACTGTCCCTTAACCTATTTCTAATCCAGAAATTTTCCCCACTGAACCATTTTCACAAACACTTTGAGTACACCTATTAGGCCAAAAAGCAACATGAGTGTCGAGTGACAACTTATCCTCCATCCCTGTCTCAAAACATAATAAAAATCATAAAATAGACATCAAAGAAAGAGCAAAGTAGATAAATTATCAAACTCAAGAAACAAAATCGATTCTCTTTGCGTGAAGGCAACTCAGAGTTGCTTCACCTTAGAATTGATTCTTGGGACTGAATCGATTAGAAGAAATGGAACCAAACAGAACTTGCTGAAATCACATTGAGATAACAATTAGGCGTGTCTGATGAGAAGGGACGCAGAATCAAACACACACCTAGATTTGGAAGATACAAGTACTAAATTTTTGCACCGTTATTTGTAACATAATACATCAAAAGTGGTTGTGCTACTTGAGCAACATTAACAATAATCAAGACAATGCAACCTATTGTGGCAATATCACGAACAATAGGTTATAAATGTTAAATTCACTTCAAAAACGTTCTATTGGTAAGACAGATAACTACATTGTTTGAGTATTGATTGAATTAAGATAATCTTCCTATTTAGGTTTTGTAATTTATTTATTTCTAGTTTGTATTTAAAGTGTTATACACACACACACACACAAAGCATTCATTTTTCAATAATCCAAATATTTATCCTTTTATTGTATATATCAATTTCTTTTTTATTAATTAGTGAGCATCTTCGTGAATCTCCATCAGTGGCTTAAAGATGATAACGCACCATAACCTCTACTGCAATTGTGTTCCAACGGCTGCGTGAGCTTCATGAAGAACCCAGCATTCTTTCCACAACACAAGTCACCCTTATCCACCATCTATTGTGATAGTATTGGTGGGGCTACTTAATTAATTATGAGCCAATCCTGTGTTTCACTCCTTCATGAAGCACCCTTTTATTATTATCACTTTGTGCGTGGCTTATTAGTAGCTTCCCATGCCCACCACGTTTCTCACAATTCCTTCTAGTCACCAACTTGTCGACTAAGACATTTGTCCAAGATTAGTGTCGTCTTCCTCACTGTCATCTTGAAGGGGCATATATTGGAGTTGAGTGGGTCAAAATGATCTTCCTATTTGAATATTGTAATTGAAATTTCTTGTTGGATTGTATTAATATATATGTTAACCTTCTACATATAATTGCCCATAACTGCACATATATACACATATATATATATATATATATATATATGAAAAATAAAATTCACACACATTTGAGACATAGCCCCCACCGAGTAAGAGAGAAATACACTGATGGATATAATAAAAAAATAAAAGAAGAAATTATAATAACAATGAGGGTTAAAAAGATATAAGAGAAAGAATAGTATAAGTTTATTAATCCCACTATTGTGTTAAAAATTCTTATGAAATATATTAAGTTTATAAAATTTCATGCAATTAGAATAATTTTTCATCATTTTACTTTATTTTAACATATAATATACACGATATTTAAAATATAAGTAAGCTTTTATTATAGATTACAAATATTTTTAAATTATCTAAAATATGATTTACTTAATTGTCAAGATAATATAACATGAATTAGAGTGATAAAATATACTTTTTGTAAGAAATGATCAAATATGTTATTTTACTGAATTTAACATCTCGTAATTTAATTCCATACCTTTATATATATATAATAATCATACATTATATAACAAGAATAATTCTCATTTTTAAAACGTGAGAACTAGAAATTTATGTCATACAAATGATTAATAAAAATTTAAACATTAATCAGTGAATAAATACTTAAAAAAATCATAAATTTATGGTTAAATTAGTTTTTTATTCTCTAGTTTATTTTTAATGTTTGATTTGTTCTTCTAATTTTTTAAATTTGCTTGATTTAGTTTTTTTTTTTGTTTTTTTGGATTCAATTTGATTTTTTTATTTTTAAAATCAATTCAATTTGATTCCGTCGTCAAAATTAATTTGAGTGATCATATCGTCTAAATTTGATCCTACAGTCTAAATGTGTATTTTGTGGTGCTATAAGATCATTATTGATTTAAGCAATTATAAAGTATAACTTTTTAATATTATTGGTCCAATTTAGATGTTAGAATCAAATTTAGTTGGTTTTAAAAATTAGAACAGTGAATAAAAAAATTAGAAAATCAAATCTAAAAGATAAATTAAAAAACTAATAAAGTAATTTAAACTAAATTTATCTATCATTCAAATAAGATTTGATATACTAGTAGTAATTTAAATTTATTGTTCTAACAAGCAAGTGTAGCCACTAGAATAACTACTTATATTATAAAACATTCATTTTTCAATAATAGAAAAATCACACCTTCAACCAACTATGTTATGCAGCATTCTCCAATTTGAACTTTGAACCACTCACTCGGTGCCAGGGGCCACCAAATATCCTGATATAGTTTGCCATCTTTAGTTCTTCATTTGTCTGAGGATAGGACAATAACAATCAAATCGCTGCTTCCCACAGATTTATGATCTGTCTGTATTTCAAGGTTCTTTTATTGTCCTTCTCTGTTCATCACATCAAATTTCGTGCTCTCTTCTGTTACCTTGGAAAATTTCTGGCATGCAGTTGGAATAAACAATTTCCTTACTCCACCAGAGATCTTAACCATTGATTTCTCCTTACTCTTTTTTCATTTCTATAACCAATGGATGGGATATGCTCCTAGAGGCTACAAGATTACACAATAATTCTTCCTTACCTTTGGAAGCTATAGCCGTCACTTTCTCTGATGACCACAAGGGCCCAACATTACAACACAAACACAAAATCCTTTTTTAATTGAACATTTTTTATACTAGCTTGTCTTCGGGTTTTCCATTCAGTTTTTAGTTTTTCCGTTTAAAAATTGTTAAGTTCAGTTTAACTAACATACTCACTTCACGTGGTAATTTATTTAAAATTTAAAATACACTTGGTGCCTTGCTGCTATCTCTGTAATAAGTGCTCTCACTCAAGGCTCAAGTGACACATGATAAAGTTCTAATCTTAATGTCTTACTAAAAGAAGTAAAAATTAAAATATGTATTTGGCAGGCTACCTTCAGCTTTCAGAGCAAAGAGATTTTCATTTACCTGGCGTAAATGTAAATCGCAAGCTTAGTAAACAATAATTACTAGTAGTAGTTTATTACTACACCACAAAACCTTTAGTTTCAGAAACTATTTACACAGCAACGGCTATGTTTGTGCAAATGCTTTTTGCAATACAAATTATACAATGCATAATGTTTATACAGATACAATTTCCAGATGCAATGGTACTACACAAATTAGCGGTTAAAACAACTTTTCCAAAAAAATTTGGGGGAAATTATTACTGATTTTTATGTTAATTAAAGTAACTGGCTTTATTCCATAGCATATGGGCTTGCATGATTTTGAGGCAGAAAAGGAATCTAATAAGCAGCGTTTCCCTATAAGAGGCACCATTATGGGGTAATTAGTGGAATACCTTGCAAATGGTGCAATGCGTTTAGCCCGAAAAAGTCCACCTTTATGGGCTTAGAATAACGACAAGCTTAATTAATAATCAACTATCTCTTCCCATAAACTTGTGTTGGGTTGGGGTTCGGAAGGAACCAGATGTTACTCTTGAATGCATTTTCTAGCTGTGATACGTAAATGTTATATGTCCTTGTAAGTACAATATTAATCAGTTAAGAGTATCTAGATCTGTTAAGATATGGTCTGTGTGTCAGCGATTATGGGAGATTGATTAAGCCAAGGTTTCTTGTAGGAGTACGTATCTTAAACTAACATTTTTAAAGGTAGTACCATTCCAAAATAATTATTGTGGAAATTATTTTACAATACTATAAATAATATATAGTAAATAGATAAAAGAGATAAATAGTTTTACAAAATTAATCTTATATTATTATTAATTTATTTACAAATTTATAAGAGATATAAGTGAAAAAAATAATTAATGTTATATTTAAAAATAAAAATGAAAACTATTTTTGGACAATTTGTTTTTACAATTATAATGGAATGGAGAGAGAGTACTAAAAATGTTCATTAAATTCATCTTCCAATAATGTTAAGAAATTAACGGCTTCAGAAAGCTCATAGGTACTGATGTGTTCAAGAATTCTGTATTAAAACTCCTATACACATAAATGATGGAAGAAACGTCTAGGTTATAAAATTGGCAATGATAGATCTCAACGGAGGGCAAAGACAACCCAGCTTATACACCAACTTCAATGATGTATCGCATTAATATCTTAAATTTTAGCACTAACATGATCTACTTTTTTATTTATTGTAACGTGATTTTCTGCAGGATAAAATAATGGAATACTTTTTTTTATTAGCCAAGGTAAATAAATATATATTGCTAAGAGTACCAGGGGTACTCAACCAAACAATGGAAGAATGGAAGTGAAAAAGGTAATTCTGCCAATGTCATTTAAGTTACTCTCTTTTGTGTGGTCAGTTTTCATCGTTACACCATCCCCCTTTCCTCCCAAAAGAAAGAAAAAGGAACCACGGGGGACCATTATATCAGCAAATAATACTAAACACAAATGTAAATTTCCTGTGCTGCATATCTTTGTACGAATGACTCAAGCCAAATCATAACTACTTAGAAGGGACATTTGGAAGCTGAGAGTCAAAAGAAACAGAAGAAAGGAAACTTAACAAACTAGCAATTAAAAGAAATATCGTGTTACATACATTTGATTCAAAAAGGATTATACTAGTAGTAGATAGGTTAATTTAACTTAATTTTTGGTGGCAGCAATTTTAAATGTTCATTAAAGATCAAAATGTCATTAAACATGAAATTCAAGTACTTTAGTGCCCGTGGGAATTAGGCAATAAAAGATGGTCAGTTATGATATTCACAAAATGTTTTATCCAAAGACAGATACAGCATAAAAAGGCGGGGGAACCCGTAGGCCAATATCTCTTTACTTTTCCCACTATTTAGAAAATAAAAAGGACTCTTCAATCTAGAAAAATCAACGGTGAAAAACACTCATCATAAAGTCATATATCTCCCCACAGCAAGAAGAACTATAGGTTCCTCAAAGCTTCAATCTTAGGATCCCCGTTCACATGTCACATATACACCTTGTTCTAAAAAGCCATCATTTACTAGCCTGAAGAAACTTCCATTCTTTCCACAATGAGCAAACCCAAAACTCAAAGAAAACCAACCATTACCAAACATGTCAGCCAAAACCAAAACCAAGAGCCACAGAAAACAGAGAAACAACCTTCATGGGTGGTGAGAGGCCTACTAGCTTGTAGAAATGTGCAAATCCAACAAAATCAGCAGCAGCAGAAGGAAGCAAAACCACCCCCAGAAGCAAAAGAAAACAAGAAAAAACAGGAACAGAAAAAGCTGCAAGAGGAACGAGTCCCCGAAGAAAACAGCAAGAAATGCAAGAAGATGAAATGCTCAGGATCGCTTTGTAACAACACTAAGATCACTGCAAAGCCTGAGACAGCAACACCAGATGTTCACAAGAAAAGGTTGTTACTAAGTGGGTGCACCAACAAGAACGATGCTTCCAGCAGATCCATGAAAGCACCTCTCAATGAACTCAATGGAACCGTGTCAGCCTCTTCTTCTTCTTTGTCAGCATCTTCAACTTCTTCTGGTGGTGGCTCTTTCAGGGGAATGCCATTCAGGAGACTCTCCGGTTGTTATGAGTGTAGAATGGTGGTAGACCCAGTTCTTGGCTTTACTAGAGACCCTTCTCTAAGGAGTAGCATTTGTTCTTGCCCTGACTGTGGTGAGATCATGAAAGCTGAAAGCTTGGAACATCACCAGGCTGTCAAACATGCAGGTATCATATCATACTAAGCACTTTTAACCGAAGAAAATAAGTTTTTCTCTTCGATTTTAAAGTATTTTTTGGTGTGTCTGGTTTCAAGTTTTGAATGTGATCTTAAGTCTTAAGAAGTTAAGAGCTATAGCTTTCATTATTTGTAGTGAGTTTTCAAACATGTTATTTTCCCCTCTAACTGCTTCAAAATTAATTTCCATGAGTTGTTTTAATTCGTTTTACTCTTATTTTTTGCTACAAATATTCGCGGTAAAGTTTATTCAAGCATAGCTGGTACGATATGATATGTGATATGTGCTCATTCATATAAACACCATAATTGAAGTATTGATATGTGTGCCATCTATGGTTTTAATCATGACACCAATGTACCATAACTTACTATATGTTTCACTTTACTATTTTTTTTCCCTGTTACCAATTTCAGTTTCAGAACTTGGTCCAGAAGACACCAGCAAGAACATAGTTGAGATAATATTCCACTCCAGCTGGCTGAAGAAGCAATCTCCAGTGTGCAAAATAGACCGCATCCTCAAGGTCCACAACACTCAGAAAACCATAACCAAATTCGAAGAGTACAGAGACTCCATAAAAGCCAAGGCCACAAAGCTCTGCAAGAAGCACCCTCGTTGCATAGCAGACGGCAACGAGCTTCTCAGGTTCCACTGCACGTCCTTCAATTGCTCCCTGGGCCTAAACGGTTCCTCCAACTTGTGCAACTCGATACCACAGTGCAACGTGTGCAGCATAATCAAACACGGGTTCAAGGTCACCGGAGGAGCCGGTATCTTGACGACGGCGACGAGTGGAAAGGCTCACGACAAGGCGGTGTGTGTGGATGAGAGTGAGGAGAAGAGGGCAATGCTGGTTTGTAGAGTGATAGCAGGCAGGGTGAAGAAGAATGCAGAAGGTGTCATGGAGGAGTATGATTCTGTTGCTGTTGCTGGTGCTGTTGGAGCTTATTCTAATTTGGATGAGTTGCTTGTGTTCAACCCCAAAGCTATATTGCCTTGCTTTGTTGTAATCTATAGAGGCTTTTGATATGTGCTGTGAGGTGAATTAATTTCATTTCCTTTTGTTTTGTTAATTAGCTCTTTTAAAAGTTGTAGCATCATCTTGTGTGAAGGGGGAGTATTTGATCGGTCTCAGATCATTTTTGTATGCGCTGGTGGGTATCACTAACTCTCCAATCCATGGCAGACTTAATCAACGACTGTATATCACTACTACTACAGCAATTATAACCACATAATAATCCTATTTATGTGTCTGTAGATTTAGTTGTTACAAGAAGAGGCTTTACTTTTTCCATTCAATGCATGTACGGACAGAACATATAATCTTACTTCCACCATGAAGTTTGCTTTATTTATCAGCTTATAATTTGACTCCATCAAACTAATATTCTTATGAGACAGTCAAACGGGAAGTTTAAGTAGAAATGTATTCTATTGAGAAAATTACGACTTGTTTGTTTACTTTTTTTAAAATTTGTTACTTCGACATCTTTGAAAGGATATATCCCATGGGCACATTTTTGTTTTCCAAAAATTTGTTTCCTAAGAATAATAATAGAACACTTGAAGAAACATTTCTTAGTTATGTCTGTTTTTTAGTTTTTTAATTCAGATGAGAAATTGATTGTTGAGTAATGTAAAATTATTTTTGAAAAGTTTTTAAAACAAAAAAATAATTGAGAAGTAACTCAAACAAGTCCAAAGTTTTCTATTGTTTTTTTAAAACAATCTCATAGAAAGGGATTTGTGGAGGGGGAGGTCAACAGTCTTGTCATCCTCAACGCTCAATTTCTCCAACGATAAATAAAAAAGAAACAAACGGTCTGAAAATTGAAAGAAGAAAAAAAGACTATCCTTGAAAGTTCCGAATTATTCTCTTATCTTTCTATATTTTTGTAAACTTTACATAAAGGTAAGCGAGTGGAAAGCATTTTATAATTTAACCCATAATCGCAAAAAGGTTGCTTACATCTACCATTCTCACATCTCACTTTGTGGAAGCCCCCGGTAACCCTTTTAGTGCAGAAAACAATGGTCAGGGTCAAAAGCCAAGTCTGTGTGTACGTAACAAGAAAAAACAGGTCAATGCGACAATGGCGAACACACTCCAAACTCCAAAGACTAAGGACACTTCTAATATGCATATATATAAAACTAAGGGCACTTCTTATTCTAATCCCTTCTTATTGAAACCACATTGTTTCGGCTTATTGTTTTATTAAAGTACTCGTTTTCTCTTTAAGCTGTGTTTTTTTATTAGAAATCTAGATTTGTGTGATGTGGTATGTTTCCATCGAATCCGGAACAAGTTGACCCATATTTTGTACTCATTGTATTATGATTAAGGATTGCATGGGCTTAACAACCACCGCCAATGTCAAGAGAATTGTGAATATTAAAACACAAATTACTAAGAACTCTTGTTTTCTTTGGCACTGATCATAAGCCACGTTATGATGTAGCTACCTGGTCCATGTAAAAGATCGCAAATTACTAAGAGGTCTACTTGAGCTTAGATTACTCATTACTGCACATAGTGACCTCTGACCACTGACCATTCAGCTCTTATTGACATAGCAAACAAAATATGGCGCGAAAAGAGTGGGCAGAAAAGCATTTTGGCGTGGGAATTTCGCGGTAATTTTTGGCTTTTTGCATTGTTTACTAGTAATTGGAAAGTGTGAAGGAATCAGAACTTGACATGCCATGCTTGTTTGTTAAGATCGAAACAAAAATAAAAGCTATAGTAGGAAGTCAGAATAAAGTGCGAGTCGGGAGACAAAAGTGGGTGCAATGATTGAGAAAGAAATAAACATGGCACGAGAATAAATTCCATGGAAGGCTTCAAAAATTAAATTCCATGTAATTAAGACACTGCCACTGCCACTAGCATGCACGGTGGAGACGTTGCACCGCAATGAGTCGGCCTTATGCAGGAAGCATTCGGTGACTGTGAGTGATGATGAGATGAGGAGGTGGGGTTCACCATTTAATCTCCTCTTCTCTTAAGTGGGACCCACCCATGTCCCTATGTTTGCATAGTGCTCATGATGAGTCAGGTTCATATGGTTTGGACTGTAATGTTGCACTTGCTAAGTGGCTTACCAAGTTCCCCTAATTTAGGTGCCCCCACTTGTTCAAGATTTGCAACTAATACGAAGCAGATAATGTGGCTTGGAAAGACCAAATTGGTGCATTATATAGTTCCAATCACGGCCAAGCCTAATACATAACATTGAAATGAATGGCCTTCAAGTCAATAAACATAGTAATAGAAAGAAAATTTGTGGCTTTAAAAAATTGTTGCAAAACAAACAATGAGCAACGTGTTTTTATCGTTGTTTCCCTCGGACCAGGTGCTCAGAATTCCCTCTGATCAAATAATCCAAAAAGTGGTAGACATAGCTTGAGAGGTTCTTGTCAACCCCCAACATGTTATCGTTGCTGCTTAGTGGTGTCTCAATCTGTACTCAAACTAGGGCAAATAAGACGGAACGAGAGAAGACAAAATAGAAAGAAAGTGATAATGTTAGTCCGCGGTGGAATTCCCAAAATACAGAACTATTCATGCAAGATAAGTCAACTCCAAGCCAAATGTATCATCAACTTACTGTTCTGTCCAGTTTCAACAACCTTCATTTCTTTTTATCCACTTTATTACTTAATAAGATACAGTAATACATAGATTATCAAATGTCTTTAGTATTCCCTTTTATGTTAAAATTATTTTTAACCTCCTAAATAGGCAGATAAACGGAGACAAAATTTTATTTCAAAAGTGGACAAATAAAAAGAAAAAAAAGAGTCAACCTAAACCAGTAATCAAGCCTAGCCATTAATTCATTGTCGTTGTCATTTTCAATCGTCTGTATTATTATCATAATCTTAAATCTCTCTTCGAATTATGAATTAAGAGAATTCACTGTAAAAAGAAAAAGAACTATAACGCCTAAATGATAAAAATAAAACGACAAATGCTAGCTACATACTCTTCATTAATTCATTCACTAAGATTCAATGCTCTACATAAAGGGTGTTTAAAAGAATGTGTTGCCAGTCTTTCTTAAATAATATAGGCCGATCTTACAATATGCTAAAAATGTCAAGCTGCTTAACCATGCTAAAAGATGAGCTGAGACCTTATGACTTCTGCAAAACAGCAATGAATGCAGCATAAAAAAAATTCAGAAAAGGTTAGTTTGTTTAATTACAATACGAGTGTACAAAAAGATCAAGTAAACTTAAAAAATACCAAAAAAAAAGGTACTAATATAACTATTAGAACTATTAACAATTTTTAAGACACACTTGCAATTTAAGTGGCATGGGTGACACTGACACATCTGATTTTAACCAAGTTTGAGTTTCTTAAATGAGTGCTTATTATCAAATGTAAGTGGTTAATTGAATTAGTAATTTAGTATGTTGTATACGATTAATTATTATGTAGTTAATATGAAACTGAAAATGATTAATGAAAACCAAATATAATTAAAATTATAAGTGAACAAAGCTATTGAAAGTACAATTGTATTTACCTTTTTAGTTTGTACCCTTTTGTTGGGGGGGGGGGGGGGGGGGGG
>PYAF01003999.1:3169068-3200263 GCA_007407185.1 Glycine tomentella | reverse complement strand
ATATTATTAAATAATTATAAATCATTGTTAATATGAGTTTTTAAAATAATTTTATAAAAATCAATAAGTTTATCATATATAACAATTTGTGAATAAATGATAATATTAAAATTATTTATATTTTTAATGCATAATCTTTTTTTCATAAATTATTTTGTAAAATTTTATAAAATTATTCAAATAGGTAAAAAGATATTTTAGTAGTAATTCGTAATATCTTCTTTTAAGAGATAATTTGTAATATCTATTTATCATTATGTATATTATTGACAACAAAAAGTGATTATTGAGTAAAAAGTTAAGAAAAATAATAATACATTTTAATAGAATAATTATTTAAAAAAAAACTTGATTTGATATAAAACATAAAAAATGAGTCATAAAATTGAGTAAAATATTACTCTTGAAAACAATGATACATACCGTAAAAAGAAATATATCACTAATTTCTTCCATTTCAAGATCACTCCTTGCAACCCTTAAGTGATTACCTCAACACTTTAGAGAGTCAAATCTTAAAATACTTAACTCAAACACCCGTACCAAAGAAGCACAAAACTTATTAAATAAAACATAATTAGTATACACATCTCTTGTGTGTATTTTCTCTAAGCAACAAAAAGTTCATATATTTTGATTTTAAATATAAATAAATTTTAACTATACTATATTTAATGAAATTATCTTTAAAATATTATTTATTTAATTGAGATTCTTTTTTTAATAACTTATTTTTATTTTTGATATCAAGTTTTAATTAAGAATAATTTGAAAAGAAACTTATTTTCTAAGCAGAATTAACGAAATTAAATAATGTTAACTAATTTTTTTAAATTAGTGTGAAGTTTTTTTGTTTTTTTTTTTTTTTAATAATCAAGACCGAGGTGAGTATATAAGAGTGTCCTTTGGCTTCAGCAAAAAAATAAGAGTGAATTACTCATCTTCAACAATCAGCATGAGGTTTAATACATTGTGAAGACTCTTCGTTAAATAAACTCGGAAAGAACTCCACAATATCTTGCAACAAATCTTGTTTACACAACAATCTGTACCCAAAAGTGAGGTCTTATGCCATACTATTTGCGAATTACCAATGGGAATTGGAACTCTTTTTTACACGTACACGCACTTCTTCCCTTTGGATCTGACAACAATAGTGAATGTTGCTTGGCTAGAGCACCCATATCATCATATGGCTCCGAGCATCGATGCCCATGTCTTAACAATTTTTCTTAATTTGATGCTTAACATTGAGAATTGATTGAGCCACGTCTAGCATTATTCAGATCTCAATGCTTAGCATCAAATTATATATTGTTCTTAATTACTATCTTTACTTGTTTAACAATTCGAAAATTTCACACTAATTAATGTAATCATTTAGCACATAGTGCCACCTGCCACAGCTTTTTTTCCCGCGTCCAATCAAGAGAAAATAAAAAAATATGATTGATGATAACATAATATTTTTAAAAGGGTGGAAAAGTTGACGTGTGTATAGCAAACACCGAAGTCAAAGAGGGGGGTTGTGTTCCTCGCTTTTGAACCTTTTGGTTTCTTTATTGGTCCCTAATCGTCTAATCGATGTAATCCGAGTCATAAATCAAAGAAAGAGGGCATCTCATGCCATGCCTCCTCATGCAAGGTGGGGTAATAACCTAATATTTGCTCCTTTTAAAGTAACGATTAGGCTATTATCATCTATGCCATCACCATCAAAATCAAGTTTCATCACTCTCCGGAAATTAATGACCATCCAATCTTTGATCATTACTTCATTTTATAAATTTTAAACAAAGTGAGTGTTTTAACTTTAATCTTACTAGCTAGTGTATCAAAGAAAGTGTGATTCATATGATATGGTTTTCATGATCAATGGCAAACTGGCAACCATTTGCTTGATGCGTTATAAATTCAATCATTGCTCATATAGGTGGGAGAACTTACACTGTGCCCACATTATGAGCTACTAAAACATTTTATGAGTAGTTTATTATGGACTCACTTTAATTTTTCAGTTCATTGGACTGTTATATATAGTTTGGAGTAGACAAAATATGCAACCGACAAACTTCATTGAGCCAGTACAGGCCTCCAACTTGCCATGATCTCTTTAGTTTTTTTATTTTATTTTATATAATAATACCAAGAGGAGTGTCAATGACTTACCCTTTAATATATTTTGTATTATTGATTAAATTTTGTTAAAAAATGCAAAATTATAAGTGAGATTCATTAAATAAGTAGTGAGTTTTAGAAAATTTTGTAATTTTCAATAATTCTAACTAATAAAAAAAATATGTTTAAAAGAATGGGTTAGGTTAGAGAATATGGCTCTAACATTTATGTTATTGTAAGGATTTAATAATTTTTTGGCTGAATGCAGGAGCTATCAGCCCAGTCTAGCTATTTGCAAATACAATTTACAGAAGTTTTATTTTTATTTTTTTTACTTATAATTTACAGAAGTTAAAGCTACAGAGCCTCGCTAATGAACTCAGGAACTTGATCATAAACAACTATCTCTTGTCATGAGTGCAGGCTATTCTTAATGATTTAAAAATCTGACTAAGCTGAATTATCGTATCATAATATAAAGTTTTAATTAGTTATTTTTTTGTATCACTGTTGATAATAATTTAAAAAGCAATGAAAAAAATTAGGAAACTATTATAATTAACATAAACAGTTTTGTATATTTTTTTTTTAAAAATGTTTTTATGCAACTATGCAAGTAACTGATTCGCTATTTTTTTTTTATAAAATAAATTAAGACTAACATTTTGTTTTGATGACGGCCTATAAGTTTTTCAGCCTTGGAAAGATCACTAGCAAAACTTTGACATAAATCATTGCGTAAATTAATTAAAGTAATTAACCCACTCCGAAAAATTATGTACATTTTAAACTTTTAACAAAAGGAAAAAGGGGTTAATTTTTAGTTCATCCAATAATAATCCAACAGTTCTCTGGTACTGGGCCTAATGTTGGTAGCCTTTGGGCCATCCTGGAAACTATTAATCAAATCTGATAAAACGCGCCCATCTCAAGATACTTTCCTCCTTTTATTTTCTTTTTTTCATCACTTTTTGACTAGAAGATAAGGATGTCATACGTATAAACCTCAAAATTCGAATTATCCTTACTCATTAATGCAGTAAACCTGTCAAATTAAGAACTACAGTTTTACAAATTATTTTACTCTGTCATTACTAACAATGTTGATGCACTCAAAATCAACAAAGTGCCTTTTACTAGAAAATTTTCAACTGGGAAAGTTTTGCAGGTGAAAATGTGAATATTGAAGTTTTCAAACGAGAAATATGTATAATTCATTCTTCATTTTATACACTGCATCAATACTTCTCATTTTTTTCTATTTCCTTCTTTCTATCACAACATAAATCCTATCATGTTTAAATTTTTTTTAATCTTTTTTTACTCTCTGAATACTAAATAATAGATTGAGTGTTTATCAAATATTTTCCTTTTCAAATACCCGTAACTTTACAGGGCACTTAGAAGATATGTCACTCAAATGTGCATAACATTTAGAAAATCTAAGATGGCTAACAACTAACGTAAAAAGTGAAAATGAAAAGAAGAGAGTTGGGGTTATGATAGAATTTTCTTTTAGTAAAGCCAGTTGGAACACGTGTGGTACTAATCATGATTAGCACTAAGCCCCTCTTGAGAGCAATGATTCATTCCATTTTAGTCTCCCCCACATAGACATCTTCAACACTCACACACTATTACTTTTCTAATCTCCTTCTGCATCTTTGCATTGCTTTTACCTCTACACTCATAATCAATCAATGTGCATGGGCTAGCTGATCTCTGAGATTAAAGAAAAAAGAACAGGGCATTGGTGGGCCACCCCGCTCGTGCACTGCAGCTATCCATGGCCCATCAGAGCCTACAAAACTGATGATGAAGTTGAACCCTTCATAAAGGCAATTGGTGAGGGAGAATTATTAAGGAAAAAAGGCTGATTACATGTGAACTAAGCAAGGTCCCCACCACCAAGGCCATTCACATTCAGTACCTTTTCTGTCAAAAAAGTTTATATAAGGAAATTAGGGAAGCTACACAAGAATGTATGTGAAAGAGTGAATTAAAAACAAGCACTTCTCTCCTATCTATATCTTTTCTCACTTAGTCTTGTGTTGTCTTCCCCCCACAACACACTTGAAGGGAGAGATAACAATGGCTTCTGAGAAGGTTGAGACTGTTGTTGCAGGGAATTACTTAGAAATGGAGAGGGAAGAGGAAGGTTCTAAGTCCACCAGTGGCAAATTGTCTAGGCTCTTTTGGCATGGTGGCTCTGTCTATGATGCATGGTTTAGCTGTGCTTCTAATCAGGCACTTGCTCACACTGCTTTGATAATTATGTGTATTTTTCCTATATTGAAGCAAATTAAACCTTCTTTTGGTGTGGCAATTAAGGGTCTCATGATTTTTCTTGTTTGTTGTTGGATTTCATTTCATATAGGTTGCACAAGTGCTACTGACACTACCATATTCCTTTTCACAACTGGGGATGTTATCTGGGATCATATTTCAGCTTTTTTATGGACTGATGGGAAGCTGGACTGCTTACCTTATCAGTGTCCTTTATGTTGAGTACAGAACCAGAAAGGAGAGAGAAAAAGTTGATTTCAGAAACCATGTTATTCAGGTCATAATATATATTTTGCATTTTATTATTCTTTTCCCTTGAATATAAACCAATGCATGTGTAAGGCTGATATACATATAGCCTGATGAGTTACTTTAATAACTTTAGACTGTTCTAATCTTTGGCTTCGTTTGACCGTGTGCAGTGGTTTGAAGTGCTTGATGGACTTTTGGGCAAACACTGGAGGAATCTTGGTCTTTTTTTCAACTGTACTTTCCTTCTGTTTGGATCAGTAATTCAACTAATTGCTTGTGCAAGGTAAGACAGTAGATCATGCTTTTTTGAATATTATATATATAATCTGTATATGTTCATCATAAACTAAGAATTTATATATACAACAAATATTGTTTCAGTAACATATACTACATAAATGACAATCTGGACAAGAGAACTTGGACTTACATCTTTGGCGCATGCTGTGCAACAACAGTCTTCATCCCTTCTTTCCACAATTACAGAATCTGGTCATTCTTAGGCCTCGTGATGACCACTTACACTGCATGGTATATGACCATAGCTTCCCTTACCCATGGCCAGGTAAAAAGACTCGATATTTAGGAGCCTCAACATCAGAGCATAAAATTAAAGGAAATCATATAATGATTGCTAACACATGTGATGTAAGTATTATCGTTGCCAATTATTTGCGTTCTTCAATTAATATTGTGTGTTTTTCTGAAGGCTGAGGGGGTGACGCACACAGGGCCAGCCAAATTGGTTCTCTACTTCACTGGGGCTACCAACATTCTCTATACTTTTGGTGGACATGCTGTTACAGTGTGAGGATTCGAAACCTAAATCAAATTGTTTTAGTTATAACTAAAGGTTTCTTCTAGTAAAGAATAACATGATGTTAATTTGAGAAATTAAAGAGGAAAAATATAGTTATATTGTCCTAGCTTTTAATTTGTATTGGGATTTAAAATTGACCATATTGTCAGAAAAAAAAGTTGTAAATATAACTTCTCGTGCTATGAATCTAACAGACATGTATTATTAATTGTAGGGAAATTATGCATGCAATGTGGAAGCCTCAGAAGTTTAAGATGATATATCTGATCGCAACCCTATATGTGCTGACCCTAACTTTGCCATCGGCATCTGCAGTCTATTGGGCATTTGGGGACCAGCTTCTCACCCATTCTAATGCCCTCTCATTGCTCCCAAGGTCTGGCTTCAGAGATACCGCCGTCGTCCTCATGCTCATTCATCAGGTTAATTATATCATACAATAAATACATAAATTAACTTTTGAAAGTAACTTATGTTGTATAATCTCTTGTCATCTTATTTCAGTAAGTTTTGCACACAAAGTTATGATTAAGCTATTATTTGATAAGAGCTCATTGGATAAATACTTAATTTCCTTATGTACTCACCTATTTGCAGTTCATAACTTTTGGATTTGCTTGCACTCCTTTATACTTCGTGTGGGAGAAATTCATTGGGGTGCATGAGACCAAGAGTTTGTTCAAAAGGGCTTTGGCTAGACTTCCTGTTGTGATTCCAATATGGTTCCTGGCAATCATATTCCCTTTCTTTGGTCCCATTAACTCAACTGTTGGATCTCTTCTTGTCAGCTTCACTGTTTACATCATTCCTGCTTTGGCTCACATGGTTACCTTTGCTTCAGCACCGGCTAGAGAGGTAATTAATTAGATCATGCACCTAGCTACAAACTGATTATTTTTTAAATTTATATACACATATGCTGCATTATCCAATGCTTCACTTGGTGCTTATTATTTACCAGCACATGCATCCATTCAATTGCCACTTTTCATTTTTCTTTTATTTTTTTTCTTTTTTGTTCATTTTTATTTTGTTTCTTAACAGAATGCTGTGGAGAGACCACCATCAAAGTTAGGAGGTTGGGTAGGATTGTACTCCATGAACGTGTTTGTGGTGGTATGGGTTTTGGTGGTAGGATTTGGGTTGGGAGGATGGGCAAGCATGATTAATTTCATACGCCAAATTGACACATTTGGGCTATTTGCAAAGTGCTATCAATGTCCCCCTCACAAGGCTTAAGTAGCTTCCTTTAGTTTCTTGTGATACTTTGAGATCATACATTTGTAAAGAGATTGGCTTTTAATTTGTACCTTTTTATTTTTCTTCCATTTATCCCCCTTTATTTTATTTTATTTTTTCACTTTAAGAAGCCAAGTCTTATGATTGTGTCAGCTAAAGGTGCGATGGCACATCACGGCCAACCCCTACACGAACTTACAGTTAGAATTTCCTGTGCTGATTAATCATTTCTTGTTGTGCAATTACCGTGCCATATGCTAAACTAGTTGGTTTGTGTTCTCCCTCCCCCTTTCTCTTTCTCTTTCTCTTTCCTCCTCCTACGTAGCTACATTCAACTAAAACAAATGAATGAGTACAAACTAACTTTTTCCTATTTTGGTTTCAAAAGGATAAGATTGATGGGAATATGTGAGATTTAATTTTTTCATAATGGTGAAGTTTAAACCTGAGTACAATTTTAGTGGCTGTGAGATTCACTTTATACATCACACAAGCAATTACGCAAAATTACATAAACCACAGCTAGCTATATATGATTACCAAAATCTACCTCTCTGATAATTCACGAGTTTCTTTTCAATTTAAAGTACATCAATTTTGTAACCAATGAAAAAAAAAAGTACACCTACTTTGAGGTTTGTTTAGGATGGAGTTGTCATATAGGAAAATCCACAACGACAAAGACGTAAATGGAAATTGCATGCATGATGTTGGGAGAGCTAGCTAGCTTTAAGCTAAAATCTCATACTGATTACGGTATCAAACTATCAATGTATCATCTCATATTCTCATCCACTAATCTCGGAAGAAGCTTTTCTCAAACCCTTTGCTTGCAATATTAAAAAAGGTGCTTTTTCTCTTCAAATTGATTGCCTAGCTGTCATGAAAGGTGAAGTGTGAGAAATTAGGAAGATATAAAATTAAATGGCAAAATCTAAATAGTACGTCATGGACCACAAACTATTCCGTCATACCTATCGATCATTACACATCCACAGCACTATTCGGGCACTTATCACTTAAACTTAAATTGGCTTTTGCCTAATTTGATGTATCTTTCTTTGTGTGTTATGTCAAATGACAAACATAATGAGCAAACAGCTGTTTCGAAGTTTACCAACTAGTTATTGTCTTCTTCCTTTCTGCTCTTTTATAGAGGCGTAGTCATTGGGCGAGTACCGGGAATATAAACACATGAAAATTTTGTGATACAGATATTTCGGATAGATAATTGCAAATTAAAGAAAAATCATGGGAAAAGTGGAACTATATGTTGCCTCGTTAATAAAGTAGAATCACATGTAACCTAATCATTAAGTACAGGTAGTTAATATATTAAAATTAATGTCAAATCGTTTGAGTATTATTAGGATTTAATTTGTTGGTATATTAAAATTAATGTTAAATTGTTTGCTTATTATTAGAATTCAATTTGTTGGTAGAAATAATTATTATCAAAATTTTATTTAACTTTTGATAAAATTTCAAATTAATTAAAATTCTTTTCTCTTGTGAATAAGAGGGTTAAGAAAAAAAAAAAAAAAAAAAAGAGTCACATGTTTTAGAAAATTGACCGTGATACCTAAGAGGCTACAAATGTAAACAAGTAAAAATATAATCTCAAACAGTTTTCGTCGTCATCATCTATCTATACTTTTATAAAATTGCCCAGGCTAAAGGCCACAGGTCAATGAAATGAGTTTTTATTTTCCATCCATTAACATGTAATGGCTTTTCTTAGTGTTATTCTTTAAAAATATGGGCATTAATCAGAATAAATACTGCCTCTTTTCCCGAGTAAATACACAGATAATTTACCTTTTTTTATTCTGTGTTTAGAATGTTTCTTATTACGAGTTGGAGATTGATTTCTTAAGACAAGTACGGATATTTATTTAAGAGGTTAATTTCTTATGAGAGATACTTAGATAAAAATAAGATTGTATCTATCATACGAGAAAGTGAATATACACAAGTCACAATAGGTTTTCATAAGTTTATCTTACGTGTGCTTATGTAGAAATTGAGATCGGACGTTAGAACAACTATTAAGATTTAAGAATGTGTTTGCGTGGGAGTTAAATCTAAACACACGTTAAAGCTTCAACATAATTGTTTTGATATTTTCACTTTCGAAAGTGTATTTTTCCGTTGAATGTGAATATAATATGTATCTAAATACATCGTAATTTTTTTTTTCACAGCAAAAAGTCATTTTATTAAAAGTGTCTTTGGCACAAGAAATTCCAAAGATCGCCAAAATTTACAAGCACTAATGACATTGCCCCATCATGGAACAAACTATTGAACATAGCCCCTGCTTGTAGCTAAATAGCTTCACCCCCATGTATCAAAGCATCATTATTAATTTAAACACTCTCCCAGACCCTATATTCACGTGAGAAGCATTAAGGATTCTCGTGGAACTTGCACCATGACCATGAATGATATTTTTGCAACTTAATAATTAGCGTGTCCCGCATTTGAAACATAATTTTTCACATTTGAATCGAAACTACCAATTTTAATTTTTGCATCATTTGTTCATTTATTCCCTACTCAACGTTTTTCCAAACTATATTCCGTTGAATAACAATAAAATTGCAGAACCGTACGAAGCGATTTAGCATGAAATGCACGAAAACTTGAAATCAATGGTCCTCCATGATTTCCATCAATGTATTTACATTTTTTTATATTTAATTTTAACCAATGAAAAGAAAAAAAAAACTATTTCGTACTTCTCCTCACTATATATGGAGGAACCAAATCCAATTTCATAACACATAACATCCTTCGATTAACAAAAATAGGAGAGCCTGAATGTTCTTCCGCATAATAAATAAGCTCACGGGCAACTACAAAAAATCTAATATTTGATTTTTAAAAATTTTCCGGTTTCTATCAAGGACTCACTTTTTATATGAGTTTTTCTTAATGTTTATAATTTTTTTAAAAACATTATTTGAGTTTTATAGTTTTCATTTGGGTAAATTTAATGAGACAAGTCTCACCTCTTGCTTGAATCAGCAAAAAAAATATATGGTTCAAAATTTTACCGCAACATTAAAAATAATCATTGTTTCAAATGGACAACAATTACCTAGATTTGAGAAATAGAAGATCAAAATGAATTTTAGTAAAAAGATAAGGACCAAAAGTATATTTAGGCCTAGAATCAATAAAACAAAAAAGAAATATGATAGGTCAAAAAGAAGTGGTGAAAGATAGAAAGTATACACTGGTTACATATAGTTAGTTGAAATGATTTGAATAATTATCCACAAAGTTGTTAAATAAGGATGTAAGTAAAAAGAAATGATCAAAAAATTTCTAAAAACAACGGATCGAAGACTGGGCTTTTGAAATACGACCCGATCATTAGTAACTATCGACAATCGCCAACCATAGATAAATGCAACAACTTGGAGTATTTTTGGAACCTGTTTGCATAATTACAATCAGGCGTTCATACTTTGCAAGATATAAAGATTTTGTATCATTCACGTTCAATGTATGTTTACATGATTTTAATTGGTAACCAAACACACATTTTATGATTTGGTATAGGCCAACTTACCAACAATTTCACTTTCACATCCAAAGCTAATGCACTTATTTCTGATGAAAATTTAGCTGTCAAAAAACAATTAATATTGACACATTTTTCTTATTACTCATGGTCATGTCATCAATAATGTCAATTTTTTTATATAGTGTTCTTAACTAAATAAGTTTTCTTTTAAAAAAAAAATCCAAAAACAAAACACGCCCATATACAAGTTAACGATTGGCTCATAAGGAACTGTCTAACCTAGTCTTATCCCTAATGGGTAATGACACCTTTTATAGGCTTCCCCTATTACCATTAGCAATGCTCTATACAAAGCCCTCCCCAGACAAAAAAAAATATCTTCATTTATTTATTTTTTAATTATGACTAATTTTAATCCTCAATAATTTATTATTTAAATTTAGTACCTCAATTTTCAATTAATATAATAAGTTCTTGTAATAGTTTTTCTCTATTTAAGACTTCAGATTATCATTTTCTACACAAATAATTGGAGGTTTAGGACAAATTTGGAATGCGAAACAGTTTAAATAAATTTGAAAGATTTGTAAGAAACGGAGTTAGAATTTGAAAGAAGGGAGGGGAGTTTGTATTTTAAAATTTAAGTTTTTAAATGATGAATATTGAATATGAAATTATTTAATTGATTAACTTATAGAATTTATCTGTAAAAAATGAAAAATTTGAGGTTTTAAGTAGAGAAATTAATAGAAAGATTAATTGTGATTATGAAAAATTAATAGACTAAATTTAAAAACAAATATTTTAAACTAAAATTGCACATTAATAATAATGATAAGATTAAATATGTATTTAAGTCAAAAGTTTATATGATGTCACGAAAACGAACCAAATGGGCCTAGGCAAAGAAGATGGGCCCAACTCCTGGTGGGCCTACCATATCGTCCTTGGTTTTGCGCCTAAAGTTATATATGACGATGAAGTGTAAAATGACCACAACGTGAATAAAAGTATAGATAGCAACCTCATCCACATGCAATGCTCTATTTTGCCTTTCAAATCCGAGTCTTGACCTTACACAAGACTATCTAGCTATGAAGATTAGGATTGTTAAGTATGATTTTTTAGAGTCTCAATGCTACTTTAAAATTTAAAGTTAAAATTATCTAATAATTTTATAACTTTTAAATTTTAAAAATTCTTTTAAATTAAATTTGTTAGATGGTGTATTCTTGAATCTTGAAATTTAGGATAAAGAAAAAAGAAGAGGTAAAAGTTCTTAAAACTAAAATTTTATATTTTTTCCTTTTTTTTAAAGCTCATTCTTTAAAAGTTTGGTTCAATTTCTTCTTTAAAATAAGTTAGATTAAATATTACCTTAAATTATCATTAGTCATATTATTTGAAGGTTTCTATTAAATTATTTGACAAATGTACCAAATTCGTTCAAGTAATGAATAAAACGATAAGACCGAGTGCCGAGTTCACATATACTTTGATCATACTCAAAGTTGTATAGTCTAATTGTAATAATAATTTTTGGAATTTGTAAATGATAATATGCGTAAATGTAAATTCAAAATAAAATAAATTACAAAACAAATTATAAGAAGGAGAAAAAAAACAAACATTTGTAAAGTTGATTTGAAGATTGATGCATAATTATGATATATGTTGGATGATCGGCCTACCAAAACTACTTTTGATACAATATTAATGATTTTTCACTATTTAACATCATTTACATATTACTTTCATCCTCTAATTTACTCTAACTATGACCTCTCATATGAAAGAACCTAAATTACCTAAGTTCACTTATGATCCCTCATAAAGCTACATCAAATAATTTGCATTAAGAGTAAAGATGTACATTTAAGACTAAACAATGTCATTCTATCATTAGATATGGATTTTCTAGATGTTCTTCCCTAGTTCTCAAAGTATAAACATTTTCCAATGCATAAATCCTCATAACATTACATATACATGGATGATCAAACCACAAGCATGATAATAGATTCAGAAAATAACAATAAAATGTAAATAACATTAAATAGATAGTGGAAATTGTTACGCTAAGAGTGTTTGGTTGTTGAATCCCCAACAATGAGTGGTTTAACCTCTCCTTGTCATGAGAGACTTACAAGAACAAAAGGGACAACAATTGATGAAAGAAAATGGAAGAAAACTGGTAGAACAAGGAACATAAGCCAACTATTTTGAAGTGAATTTTTTTCTCCTTTGTATCTTAGGTTTCTTTCTAACTTTTAATTACTTGCTTATGACTGTTCCCCCCTTTTATAATCAAAACTTCACTTAATTGAGTTTTTTTGATATTGGTGACGACTAAGCTTATATGTGCGCTTTAAGCGAGTCTGTCGAGCTGAACGCGCTACTCTAGATCCTCAATCCATTTTTCAAGTCTTTAACGTGTAATCCTACAAAGAAAATACAACCAACACATTATAAATCAACTAATTTTAGCATTTATTCAATAAAAACTAAAAAAGATAAATTTTTATATTTCAATCGTAAAAGAAGTATTAAAAAAAAAAAAAAAAGATAATTATAATATGATTTAAATGCACAATCTTTGTATAAATAGCAACTATAAATCTCATCCAAGGTCTATTCTAATACAAGCTAGAATTAATAAGGGTCACCTGTATTAATCCCCCAAGCAGCGAAGGCACATGGCTAGAGAAAGGGAAGTGCAAGGTCCAATATAATAGGTGTTGTATAGGCTTAAGACTATCACTGAGAGGGGAATTGGGAGTACCTAAAATTTTTGTCGCATATATAATACAAATGAAGGTAGTGATTGCGTGCTTTGAGTAACAATGATGGCAATAGTGGTGGGGATAATCCACAAGTTCACATTTTTTCTCTCAAGGACTTTCCTAGTCAAGGGACTGTCAAGTAGCTCTCACAGAATGTTTCAATTATTTTTTCTTGTGGCCTCACCAAAACGGATCATTGAATCTGGTGATTCTAGAGTTTGGTGTTTGCTTTTGACCAGCCATCTAATCAAACCAATGTCAAATGGGTGGACCCTATTCCTCAAGTGCCAACAATAAAAGTCACTTTAAAAAAGAAAAAAAAGATGGTTCTATACAACATGATCCGGCTGGGGGCAGCAACCAGAAAGATAAGGCAAACTAAAGGTAAGGAATACCTGTAACTAAGATAAAGGTTCACAAAAAAGTTAGCGTGAACCAACTTCAAACCATTGGAGGCATATCAAATTTTTTCTATTTTTTTTTCATTTATTATGATGTAAATTCACAACTTCTACAACGAAGCGCATAAATTAAGTGGTGGAGAAGGTAAAGTTATGTTAACTTAACCAAACATATTTTGAATTCATGTCGTGAATTGTGTGTTGGAGGAAGAACTTTGTCATCTAATAATCTTATCCGACTTGAATAAAATTGTCTCTAATAAAAAATATATACCGTTTAGATCAAAAAAATTAAAACTTTTATTCAAGTTTACTCACCTCAAATTAGGTCACTTGTGTTAGTTACGGCAAGTGAGGTAGCTTAAAGTAAATATTATTATTATTATTATTATAATAATATATACATGTTGATTACTACACTGGTTTGGCAACGATAAATACTAGCATCCAAAAACTACTGGTTAGATCGAGTTGTTGGGATGCAAAACTGGGATCAAAATGTTGATCAGAGCCAAGCATATCAAACAGCACTGCTGGACAAGGCACACATGCGCGGGTCCGAATTATCACATTGTCACCGAGACACAAATTGTGATGTGATATCAGATTCATGCGTTAATATCTTTATGGTTCTAAGGTCTAATAAGAATAAAACCTTCGTGTAAGGAGTTATTAGCTTGCATTTTAATTAAATTCCATAAAATTCATGACTACTTATACAAGATGTTTCTTTTTACAAATTAAGCACAAATTCATAGAATTCGCTCTCTCCCAAGTCACAAGTACCGAAGTGCCCACCTAATTTTATGTCTTCTCCTATGAGGAAGTTCATATTCAGCTCAAGAATATTGCAAGTGAGGTTTATAATGCATTGCAAACAGGCGTGACGTTACTGTGCTAATTAAACTCAATATGTGGGGATCACGCTTAAAAATTGACTAAAGCGATCCGGCAAGAAGAATTAGCTGGGACTTGTGTTGGTTTGTACTAATATGAAGTTTTGTATGTTCATCATTGTAGAATATCATTATAATCATTTGACAACTACTCACACGTCGCAACTGTCCATAATGTGGACACTAGCAAAATGATGATGAAGAGCTTGCAATGGATTGGCCCTACACCTATCCTTGATCTTTGAAGGCTAGAGAACACGGATCAATTGAAAGATTGGAGCATGGGTCAATGGTCAAAATGCCAATTAGCCATGTGGTGTCCGTGGAAATTTTATCTATAAACACAACTTGGGTGGTATAAAGCAATCAGTATATGAATTATTCCAAGGAGATATTGGTTCCCGACGCTTTGTCTTTGTCAACATAAACCTTGCACTCCAAATTCCCATCCTTCATTCTCTAATTATTTGTAGTGTAGATACCCATGTACATGGCTTGGAATACAAATCTAAGTATGGGTTAAAGTTGTCGTGGAAGAAGTAACATTTTGGAAACTTCTCAAAGCAAGTGAAAAACAAGAGGCTACCGAATTGATATGGGGATGATGGTGGTGAACAATAGTATCAAATTTTAATGAAGGACACTTTAAGAAAAAAAATATTTATTTTAAATATTATCAATAGAATTAAATATATTAACTATTTTTTAATAAGTACAAAAAATTATTATATTAAATTATATCATAAGTAAAGTTAAGATTAAATTTTTTGTGTATAATTCAAGTTTGATGACAACAATTTTTTTTAGATTTTACTTATTTCTCAATGGTTTCTGTCTCTTAATGAATAGGAAGCTAAAAAAAATTAATATTTTACTGGTGTGGCAATGTGGGATAGGATAAATAGTAAATTAGTCATATCAACACTCATTTCCACCGTTTTTTTGCAGTAAATACCAAACTCAGACTCATCTATCTGTATTTATCCTAAAAAAAACTGGCTCATATATACTTGGCTAATAATTTTCATCCTCATTGTGAGTAATTTTTACAAATATTTATTAAGTCTTAATTGTCATTCCTAATAGTAATACTACTTCAAGCTTCTAGCTAGGATGCAATTGTTTAAAACGGTCCATTAAACCTCTTTATTGGTACTCTCTGTTTTTGAGAAATAATAAATTCTCCTCAAGTATCCTTTCAACAATCCTCCGTAAGATAAAAAAAAAAAAAAAAGGGACTAAAACAGCACGTAATTTTAATATATACTTTTTTATTGTTTTTAATTTGATTTCTAGTTTTTTCCCCTTTCCTTTGAAAAATTATTAGGGTAGTTTTGAAGAAGATTTAACATTTATCTGTTTTTAAGTAGCAAAAAACTAGTGTCCTCTGGAAAGATGGCTATACATAGACTAATACAGTTTTTTTTGTTGTTTTGTTTTGAAAGACAGACTAATACAGCTTATGAATCTTGTAGTACGTCTGTCTCTATTAAATTTTTCTTCCAATATAGATTGCATGTTTGAAGAACTACACCTTTATTGGTGTTTAAACACTTATTATCATAGTCTTAATTTGCATGACAGGATTCAAACCATCTTGCTTCAGTTTCCTCCAGCAGATTCCATTATTTAACGAGCCTTAAAAATACATGAGGAAGCGTATGATTGATCAGGGTCCATATATTCTCTTTGCTTAGGACCCAACTACATCCCAGGCCTTCCTTGAAGCTTCAAGACACATTAACTCACGTGTTTTCTAGTGTTTGGGCTTTTTGAAATCATATCATTGTTGCCCAAACAAAGTATCAGTGGACAATCCAAGACCCAAACAAAAGTATCAGTAACATCCACACAAACCCACCCTCTAATAATACAAAAACTATGAGTGATCAATTAAAAATATTAGCCAGCACTAGTGCACCATTTCTAGATCAATATATGTCTCTTTTAAATAACTTTTTTTTTTTCAAAGATGAACATTTAAAAACAAATAGAAGAAATATTTATAAAGCAAGCACTAGTTTTTAACCCTGTAAGGAAAGCAGTGATTCTCAAAGTTGTCTACAATGGAGACCGGCCAATTCAGGGTCCTCTGAAGACTTCAATCTGAGTATGTTGCCCTTTTTAAGTATTGAAAATGTAGACATTTTTTTGCGTCTCTTGTGTGAAAAAAAAAAAAAAACTAACTCCAGACAACATTTGGTCCCTTTTTTTTTGTCTTTCACCATTCGACAAAAGAACTACACATTGTCCCGCTTAGATTTCACTGACCCTTTATAACCGATATATTATCATAAAGAAACATTGGAGGACTTACAAGTTAATGTTTGTTCAGTCATAAAAGTTAAACTTAATTAGTATTTAACAACTGGTCAAGACTCAAGCCTCTTGATGAGATCGAAAGCGACAAGGTGTGGAACTGATATTGACTATCCATAGTCTATCTTTACATACGAAATTACGAATGGTCAGAAATGCTCTTATCAACCAAAAAGAAGATAATTTTTGTTTACGTGTGGTGAACAAGAAATTGAAGCACACAAAAAAGAACAAATCGTTCTGATTAGAACAACTGAACAAGGAATCACTCCGTTGATAGAATCTTTGCTTCAATATTGATATATAGTGATATATAAATTTAAAATCTACAGAAGTAATAAGTAATATATACCCAGAGCAATATAACAAATGCTAATGTGAAGAATTTGTGACTTGTGGTTGTAGAATAAACGGAGAAAATGTCACGGTTCTCCAAAGAATATTTACCAACTAGATCGGAGCATTAACCAATTTTGACAAATTAACATGATCTATATCAACCATAAATCTAAAATCATGACCAAAGGAAATTCATGAACTGACAGATATTGGTCAATCTATAAGAATCAGTTTATAAATAAATCCGTAAATTCAAAATGATGGTAGAAGAATAAGAAAAATTCTACAAGGTCGAAAAAGTCTTCAAGTATTTTAAAATCTACATTAATTGCCTGATTCCTAATAAACAAGAACTAATCTGAATATGATATATTAAATATCAAATGTATCAAAATTGCAAGATTTGGAGAGACCTTCAAGAATCTAATCAACCACCGATTCACGTATATTAAACATTTAGTCGTCTCTTCAAAGACAGTATCACCCCTAAACTACTACTCATTCTTTTCTTCACACCAAGCGAAAAATATTAATGGACAGCCACACGCCTCTCATGTTTCATGATACTCAAAATTATCAAAATACAGAATGCTGACGCCTAAGTATTATCATAAGCATTAAGCAACTAATTGAACTAAAGATCCATTTTGGAAGAAACTATACAAAAATAGCACATATACTTTTAAGGTGGAAAATGGAAGAAAAGAAAAAGTAAAATGCAAAGATTTTCCCGACAATTATAAAAATCCAAGGGGGGAGCAACACACGATGCTCTCATGCAACCATCAGGAGCCCCAGCTAGACAGAATGTATGAAATGGGACAAGATATCAATTTCTAGTGAAACAACGATGCTATTTTTTTTCTTCATAATCACATAACATGGGATAAAGCATCTGTCATGATTACTAGCAACTGATTTGACCATTAAATATCCTTATTAAAAATGTGATGTAGCATAGCACTTCTAATAAATACTTAAAGGAATGATTATGGTTTTAAATTGCATCACAGCTGTCAGTAGCTCACTGCAATATTAAAGTTTTAGTTTTCGCAACTATGTTGTAACCAAAATTGCGACTGCATTTATTCACAACTTTTCACAATATTAAAGTTTTGAAAATCTCTGCCACTTTAATTTAAAACATTAATAAATAAAAATAATGCCTTAAATGAACAAATAAGAAAAAAAAAAACACCCACAACATTTATTATGTTCATGAATAAAGATCAGAAATGACAACATATTATCCACACAGAAAATTAGAGGACAGAATAGACTAGATTTACTTATCATATCTTTCAGGGGTAGGGCCACTGCGTAAATGCCCCGCTGCTTAATTATCAAAACAGATAAGATCTTGGCTCACAATATTTGCATGAATTATAGAGGAAAATTCAACTTCTTTCATTCAATCAATTATTATAGACTCTTCTGTTGGGTGAAATAAACCGTACCAATCTTGCATATCTAAACATATAACCATTAAAACACAGTTTCTTCGAAGTTTAAAATATACAGTTAACACTTATATGATCATATCAATATAAAGGTACAATATTTTCTTTGAAAAAAAAAAAAAAGGGTTGAAGATAAAGACAAAACATATAAAACCACAGAAGTGAGAAGCCGAAATTTGCTTCTCATATCACAATGGCAGGATACAGATACATTGAAGACAGAACAGAGATGGGAATGTAGTATTTTGGCGAATTAATAAATTGATTAAATTAAGCATTAGTTAAGTGTTCCATTGCTTCATATAATCATATTCAAACCATATATAATCGATCACTTGTTGAAAAGAAGGGCATTAAGATAAAACAATTTTAACAAAGCGTGGAAAACATATTTGGAAGCAAATTAATGCCAATGGCTAGAAACAAAAATAACAGAATCCATGTAACCAACCCCAACTGACTGTAACAGACAATTCAATAGAAGAAATCATAACATAACACATTCCTCCACTCATTTCCTTTCCCCAACATCCGGACATTCCCTCGCAAAATGCCCTTCCGCCCCACAGTTAAAACACCCTCCTCCTCCTCCTCCTCCACCACCACCACCACCGCCGCCGCCGCGTCTCCGATTCCTACCATCACCATCACCACCACCACCACCCTGTCCATGGTAACAATCCCTCGCCAAGTGACCTATTCTTCCACAATTATAACACTCAGGACCTCCTCCTCCTCCTCCTCTCCGACCGAACCCTCCGCCGCGGCCTTCCCAGCCCCCGTAGGGTCCTCCTACTCTTCCCCTCCCTCTTCCGCCGCGAAAGCCCCCTGGACGGCGAGATCTAACCGCGGAGGTGACGTCGACGGCCATGGTGCGGCCGTCGTCGCCGTAATCGAGGAGAAACTCAACGGACTGACCCTCGGACAAAGAACGGTAGCCGTCGGATCGGATGGAAGTGAAGTGCACGAAGAGATCATCGGTTCCATCTTCGGGAGTTATGAATCCGAAACCCTTATGCGAGTTGAACCACTTAACCGTGCCCGTGGATCTCCGACTCTCGGCCATGGCTCCTCAAAGAAAAGAAGTTTCTGGAAGATTCTTTTTCGGCTTTGGGAAAGAAAGCTTACGCTGAATTGGAGGGAAAAGCGGGGCGTCATTCGTCCATTCCCAAATGGAAGGAATGGTGTTGAGGCGCTGATGTGTATATTCTATAGATTTTGTTTTTTCATTTTTGGCGGGACCCATCCTCATCCCTCCTCTCTCTGTTATCCTCTTCCTTTATCCAAACACACATTATTCACATCTCACCTCATCAATATTTTCAAATTATTTTTTAAGCTACGAAGGATGGCCTAGACACGAAAAAAGAAAAACGAAAATAAGGTTGAAAAAATTTATTATCATGTTTATTGGAAAGTAATAAAATAATAATTACTTTTACATATATTTTATTTTTAAGAAAGTAAGGGAACATTTGCTTTGAGAATATATTGACTCAAACGCCTTGAGTTAAATTTTTTTTTTTTATTTTTGGTAATGAGTAAAAGGGGCTAAAAACCCAAAGAAACAAAGCTAAATCTGGACACTGGCAAGAGGAATACACGGTAATTACCGTCAACTTACCCCATCAATAACTGAAATTAGGAGTGTGATGTGATCATAAAGACGAAGGCTTGGTTATGGATTTCTTTGTTCAGGCGATATCATGCACAACAATGGCAAACTACTCGTGTCTCTTAATTATCATCATTTAATAATATTGTAACTGCCATGTGATATTTTTTTTTTTTACAAAATTAGTATGGTGCCCGGGCATTATTTGAGTTTTGTAATAAAATTTATTAAATAACGTGGATTTATGTGAATAATGATTGAAAATATTAATTTAAAAAATTTTAAAAATTATTTCAATGTCTTATATTATATGTTAATTATATTGTTATAAATTTATACATATAAATATGTTAAATTTAACATATTTGTATGTGAAGTTATTATTTTGGAATTGTAAATAATTAAAGGATAGAAAAGATCTAAAGAATGTGCTATGGACATGTTGTTAGAATTATGATGAATTACAAAAGTAAAGAAAGTCGTTGATAAGAAAATATATATTGGAATGATAATATAAAATTATTTTTATAAGTAGTTTAGTATGGTCATACCATAAATATGAGCAACCTAATTAGAGGAATATGTGATAGACATATGTGGAAATGAGGGAAAACTTCTTTAGACATGTATGAACGTTGCTCATTTCAATTTCCCTCATGACACCTTTATCCATATACTCTATGTCATCATGCTTGATATTAAGATAGGTTTTTTCATTAAATTTTCTTATTCGTTAACATTTTTGTTCCAATGGCAGCTCTATTCCGCTTAGTCCTGGATAATGAAATATCAAGAACAAAATAAGCTTATGAACTTATAAAAGGTTAGTTGAATTTGTTGGTAGCATAACTTTGACCAAAAAAAGGTAGGATTTCAAAATGATATTATTTGTTGCTAGACAAAATATTTTCAGTTATGAACTTAAATTAAAGAAAATAATGAAAAAACTTTATGCAAAATTAATGCTCTCTTAATAAACTTCTCACTTGTTTAGCTCTTCTCTTTCAATTTACTCAAGTAATATCTTCATTTCTCTCTACTTTGTCATGCATTTTTTTTACTTCTGTTTGTGTCAATGCTCACTTTTATAAAGGTCTTGTATAAAATTTGACAATTGAACATTTCATTGATCCTTTACCCGTTCATCTAAATTTTTAAAATAAACATCAATTTCCATTTACTAACTTTTTTTAAACAAATATAATTGAACTATTGAATATAAATAGGAGTAATATTAACAAAAGATAAGCAACAACAACCAAAGATTGTATGCGAAAATATCCTATCATATAAGATAATACCAAACAGATGGAATCAACTGAAAAGTTCTCATATGAAAAGTCGTCTCAAAAGTGTTATAAATTTAAAAGTAAAATGAGAAATAAAGAAACATACCCAAAAATATTTTTTTGGCATTTGATAAAACACATAATTTGTCACTAATAAATCCGTCTAGAACAAAATCAAATAAATATTTAAAAAATTCTCCAATTATCATTTATTCTTATAAAGACCCGTTTAGTATTTTTTCCAAAAAATACTTTAACTGATAGGCCATATCAAATATTTTTTATAACAAATTTAGTCTATATTCACAATATTAGAGAAATTTTGATGAAGTAGAAAAAATAAAGAAAGTAATTAGGCCAAAACAAAATCAACCAAGAAAATAGAAACTAAGAAAATTATTCACCTTTGTTGCTACAGATCATTATAAATCATGAAAAAATTATGAAGAAGTTGTAGTCAACAGTGGCTGACAAAGGCATCTTCAGCGAGGGTTGCGATGTTGAATGGTTAACTGAGAAATAAAAAGATATTTCACTGGTTTATTTTTAGAAGAGAGAAAATAAATTGAGTGAATGAAGAAGTTAAGAGAAGAGAAAAAATTGTGAGAAGACAGAAAACATCAGAGAAGAAAAATGTTTCAAAGTTGAGAAAATAGAGAAGATGATAAGGAAGATATTTGAACATACATATCTGTTAAAAAGGTAGTTAACACAACATATCATCTAGACTGGAAAGATATTTAAAAAAATTGCAAGATCTAGCATAGTTTATTAATGACAAAATTGATGTGAAGCAAAAATAAGAGAAAGAAAGAAGTGAAGTTCAATAATAATTTGTTATTCTTGTGATAATATACCTTTGTTGAAATCAGACCATAAGTAATTGATACACTTAAGGTTTTTATTTTTTGGCACGCCCGTGCAAACCTGCCAATAATTAGATTCAGCTAATTGAGGTGAGAACCAACAACATTGAGAAATATGAAGGGCCTAAAGGAGAAAATATTGGAAATAATAACATAAAATGAAAGAAGACCATTGCACTCTAGACAATTGTCAAGTAAATTAATAAGAGAAAGAAAAAAGTGGAGTTCAATAATAATTTTTTTCTTCTTGTGATAATATACATCTGTTGAAATTAGGCTTTAAACAATGGATCAACTTAAGACTGCATCTCTTGTTACGCCTGTGCAAACTTGTCAATAATTAGACTAAGTCAATTGAGATGAGAACCAACAATATTGAGAAATATGAAGGACCCTAAGTAGGATATTGTGAAACTAATAGCATAAAATAAAAGGAAATTACTGCACTTTTTTAGACAGATGTTAAGTAAATAAGAGAGGAATTACTATATCACCAGTGGTATAAAATATTTTTGAAAGAAGAAATTAAAATAATATTCGGATTTTGTATTTTTGTAACCGACTAGTACGATATCCTGCATACACATGTAATACCACTGACTACGCATTAAAGATATAACGTGTGAGAGGGATGAAAGAAATAATATAATCAGTATTTAAGATTTAAAAAAAATATTAATTTACTTATCAAAAAGGGGTTCAATTAGCAAATTTTAATTTGGAAATATTGGAGTAGACTTATAAAAAAGGGTGTGCAATTAGCAAGTTTTAATTTGGGAATATTAGAGTGCACTTATTAAAAAGGGGGTACAATTAGCGAATTAAAAATTTTTCTGCTTCCCATTTTGTCAAGTGTCAATCAACTGAAAAGGTTAAAAATATGCCTATTGTTTTCATATATGTATAGTAGATACCCCTAGCAAGAGAAATTATCCTCTCGTGGCGACGGCTGTAGCTCAATTCACTATGGTCTCGTAGACCTTTCATTAATGGTTTTAAAGTATAAATAATAATAATAAAAATTACTACCTCATTGTCAAGGTTTCTCGCTATTCGAATGGTAAGAGGGAAGAATATTATATCCTTACATATGCTAATAGACTATTTCAGATTCAAATCCATGACCAATAAGTCATCAATACAAAATACACAATTTTATCATAGTGACAGATGAAAAAGGATAAAAGCAAATTATATTCACGATTTTGTGAATCCTGCTTCTTTCATTTCAGAACGGCTACTAATTATATTATTTGGGTGTAATACCTGTTATCATGTATGGTAAATGTCACGGCTTAAACTTTTTCTGAATTTCATTTTTTGTTTGTTTGTATAATGGTGCACTAATGTTCTTAAGAATACTATCCCAACCCTCAACCACTGTGTCAATCCTATTGGGTTGAATTTCATTTGTTTGAAGAATACTGTTGGTGTTTCCAATTTATGTAGGCCACGATTGATAAATCTTGTTCTTGGCATCACGAATCAAGATTGTGTGATCGAGTAAGACAAGTTCTTACTTTATTTTTTTTCTTCACTTTTTATAAGGCACTGAGCACTGATGAAGACTCGTATCACTTTTTATAGTGATAATTTTATGCAATTCGACCCAGATTAATTAGATGCCCAACACAATATCTAGATACGGTATCTACAGTCACTGCTTTTTATGAATTCTGCATATACTTTGTAGGTTTCAGTGTTTGTTAAGTTGACACATTTAGAACCCTTATATTTGAAGTTTTCATTAGCTAAAATATTTGGTAATTTCATATTGCATTTTTTTTTTTTGTATGAATAATATCTCAAGTGTGTGCTCAAATGTAAAGCTAATTTCAATTGTGTTACTGTGCTAACTTTTTTAAATTGAAACTTTATCGGTGACTTGACGAACTAGTTCACTATCACTTATCCAATTTCATAAGTAGATGTTTTGGATGTTGGATTTATCACTCATGCATATGGTAGTATTACACTTGTTTCTACTTTTGTTTGTATGACAACTTTGCATTTATTTCAGAAGGAAACAAGTTCTCTGGATTCATGGAACGGATGAGTCAAAAGGTAGATGGTGACGCTGAGAGTGTGTTTCAGAGGCTGGAGATACTGGGGATCGAACTCTTCTTGGCACAAGGCATAAGGCACAGTGAAGGCGATGGCCTTCGGTTATCTTTAGATTGCACACCGAAAAATGGAGATGTTTACATTTCAGGGGACAATGAATTGCAGCAACATCCATCGACATCGAATTATATATACCCTGTAAATCCATTAGAAAAGTTTACCGATGGAAAAGTTCCCTCTGGAGACCTAAAACAAGTGGGTTCATTTTCCAATTTTTTCTTGATGATACATTTAAGCTTAATTAGTTCAAAATTTTAAAGTTTCTAATGGTTAAGCACACAGTTATTTTGTCTCTAGCTGCAGGAACATGGCAAGAAGTTACCCAAGCTACTGGACTATGTTTCGTGTCTATCTCATTTGGCTGTGTTTGGCATTCTTGGAGTAAGATGCTAATTACCTTGAACTTTTCCATTTTCACCGATAGCTTGATTTTTTGTTTAACTCATTTATTATAATATTGTTAGATGCTAGAAAAAAAATTGTTTGATAAATTAGGAGGATCTTAAAGACATTCCTCTGAATAGTTTTACTGATAATTTTGTTGGTTGTTATTGCTGTTTGCTGGAAAATCAATTTGATAAGTAATGAACAGTTTGAGATTTTGATGTTCATGCTAATTCTAGAGACAAGAATAAGATGTACTGTAAATTATTTACTTAAACCAAGTCTTTGCCAATGCAACTTAAATTATTTACATACACCAAGTCTTTGCCAAGCATTTTGGCATATATCTCTAGCATCCCTTTGAAGCTGCTTTGTATTCTTATAATATAGTATAGTCCCAATTCTGTCTGCACAGAAATATATCCCTGTTTGTCTCTTTTATCGAGACGATCTAAAAGTTTCATAATTTGAAGCAGAACAAACTAAATGTTGCTATGAGTTATGCTCTTGACGGATGACAACATAGGTCATTTGAGCAAGGACAATCTATTTGTCATTCAGCTAAATTTTTAACATTATCTTTTTTTATCAACTCATTATGGAACATGCAGTTATTATCATGATACTAATGCATGGACTGCCATGATAAATATGCAGGTCTTAACAAGATACTTGCTGCAAAAGTTATTTGGTCCAGGTGTTGCTGATGTGACTAGTGATCAGATTATTCTTTACCATGATTTGCCTTCTAATATAGTCTGCCTCTTCTTCCCCTTTCAAATGCACAGATCATGAGTCCCCTTTTGCATAATTGCATGCACAGATTATCAGATGCAAGCCTGGACTTTTGAGTCTATAGATTATTACATTTTAACGATGGAAAAATGAATTCAAAAGCCAAAACTCAATCAGATTTTGCCAACGGAGAAGATAGAAGAAAATAACCAGGATAGTAATCAAGTTAAGGTGGAATGTGGATTTCAGAATATGGTTTTTATGATCACTGTATCCTTAGGACCAAAAGTGAATTGTAGAATCATTGGTCGGTTAAAAGTCTTTATTGGCATTGCTATGTTAACACTTGACATTATTGGAGAATAGAGACAATATTCTTGAACCATTTGTATTAGAGAGACGGGGTGTGTAAATTCTTCATCTTAATTCCTAAGATTAAAATGGGACCTTGTATTGTATACCAGGTTTGAGCCTGAAGCATTCATGTGATCACTTACTGATGCAGTCCTAATTAGTGAGATTTCTATAGTACTATTCAAAACTCCCATGGTGATTTGTGCTGTATATTTGTTTCTTTGTCTTATATTCTAGAAGTTAAAGTTAATTATTTTTGCTGGCGCATGCATTTGGTTTCCTTTATTGATTGACATCGTACAGGAGTTTATCTGGGAGTTAATGCAGAATTCCAGATTATGTATTTACATTTTCAAGAGCAAATGCATTTTTATTCTTTACTCTTTCACAGCGTAACAGTAGCTTGTTTTAGGCATGTTTCAGCTCTAATGCACACTCTTTAATTCCTTGATCTGCATATTACTTGACTTTAAAGATTTTCTAAATACGATTTGAGACTTACTGATAATGCAATGTTACAACCCCTTTATATTTTCTAATGACATAAAACAGTAGAATTACTTGAGTTACAGTTGCAAATTTTCCAATCTTACAATCATTATAGAAGCTTTAGCATTGTTGTCAAATGCAATTATAGAAGTTCATCAATTAGGAAGCTGATTTTCATTGTGTGCTCATTCAAATTTTGTACACATTTCCCAAGTTGGCTCCTTTTTGATGGGATGGTTAGGTGTTGTATTTAAAGCAGACATTTCCCGTGTATCTGAGCATGTAGCCATTGGACTGACAACTGGATACTTAGGGAGCCTAACAACTTTCAGTGGTTGGAATCAGAAAATGGTTGAACTCATTGCTACTAGACATTGGCTCTTGTTTGTGCTCGGCTTTTTAATAGGTAATATGGCACATTTTGACAACAACTGGATACTAGACATTGGCTCTTGTTTGTGCTCCGCTTTTTAATAGGTAATATGGAACATTTTAATAGTCTTTTTAATAGGTGATTTAGTGGTTTAGTAGATGTCTAGTCCAGAGTTTCAGACCCTTTTACCCATTTTTATTTTACCATTTTGGTTTTTTATCCTAGTAATTTGAACTTCAATTTTAACTCAACACCACCAGTTATTTTTTGTTAAGAAGTGTTTGCTAACAACTCAAATTTTGTAGGTTTGCTTCTTGTCGGTTCTTCGATCACCTTTGGGGTAGAGACAGCCAAGGGTTTCAAATGGTTTCTCCGCTGGCTAAACATGAGACCTTGAAGTGGCACTTTTATCTCTAAGGTCAACCGGAAGGTAGATAGCTTCCTACGCCATTTGGTAGTTACCATGGTGTACGTGGTGATATTAGGTTTGTTATGGGGTGTCACCGGTGCATTGGAAAAGGTTGAGTTCAAACATGGTGGTAATGCAGCTTGGCTGCAGCTTGCTTGCATAGTTGGACCTCTAGGTGTGTGGATTAGGTGGTTCTTAGCTACACTCAATGGCCATTGAATAGGAGGGAGGTTGAAGTGGCGTCAATTTTGGACTCTAATTGCTAATGTTTTTGCTTCTTGGGTCGTGGCTGCACTTGCCATTGTAAAGAAATCAGTAAGTAGTCCTTCAAAATTACATTTGAGGTACTTTAATCTTCCCACCCATTGAATGGAAACACTAAAGTGTCTCATTTTTACAATATTTAAGAACTAAAATGGTTAATTTTCTTAAGAATCAAAGTGTTTTTAGTTTCTTTTTTTTTTCAGTGACCAATTTAGGTATTCATCTTTTTTTAAGTACCTTCTGTTATACACACTTCTTATGTCAAGCTGCATTGACTGTGCTCAAAGCCCGTAGAATCAGAATTAGTTTAGGAGAAAGAGGCTTTATGGCAGATTAGATTTTCTTTCCAACTTTACTGCCAGAGAATGCCAACTTGATTTTATTTGATAATCTCAGTTATTTTATCTCCTCAGATTTGTTTCTCGCCCTCTAACTACTATTTTATTCTTGTAAAACTTTCTAGTCATATTTTATTCTTAGCCTCAGATTTATTTTCCCTTGAGATTTTTCTCTAACATTGCTACTCATTTTTTTGAAAAATAGGATCTTTTGTCCCAGCAAATTTCTGTAAATGTGCATCATAATTTCGGAGGTTGTGATTAGTATTATATATCAGTTTGATGCAGGTGAACACCAAAAATTGTGATACTGTTGCAACAGGAATTCAGTTTGGTCTGTTGGGCAATTTGGGCACTGTCTCTACTTTTGCTGCTGAGTTCAATGAAATGAGAGGAAGTAAGCATCCTTGGAGAGCATATGCCTATGCTATGATTACAATATGCATTTCATTCTTTTTTGGGATCTTTATATAAGCATCCCTGTTTGGAGAATGTGAGTGGGCATAGAAATTACATGCCTTTTTGGAGGTTTGACTGTCCCAACTGGGGCTAGAAATGCGTTATTTCGTACTCTTCATGACCGATTCAAATTTATTAAAAATCACACCCTTGAATAGAGAACAAGACTGGTATCATCTTGTGAGTTTTGATAAATTTCAGTAATGATAAAGACTACTTATTAAAGGATATTATATATTTATAAATGATTATAAAAGGCCGATCTAAATTCTCTGTTGCATCCTTAAAACATTGAATATCATGATACTTCAGGTATACAAAGAAACAATTGCATGCTCTTTGAGCCCCGTAAAGATTAAGAATATGTTCATTTTATATTTTTATAGTAAAATATGATCATTTTATTTATATCTTTGATATTTCAGTATAACTTTGATTGCGCAAATTATAATACTCTTATTCAACAAGATGATCTAGATTAGTTACAATTTTAATTTTTAAGATACTCTACACATAATATTTTTGTAACTGTTAAGATTTGATTTAAAAGAAAACTTTATTATATAGTAGGAGTATTTTGCATTTTTTTTTGTTTGTCGTGATGCCGGTCATGAATTAACGGGTAGGTGCAACTGGGCTGGGATTTAGATGCATGGCATTTGAATCTGCACCTGTTTTTTTTTTTATTTTTTTTATCTTGCACCTTTTATTATATTTTAAAATATTCATTCTGAAATATAAATATACATTTTAGAATAATATTTTAAAAATATAATGAAAAATGATAGATTTGAGAGTGCGGAAAACAACTGACTAGATGTCTTGGGAGCGGAAGCAGTCCACGGCCCACGGCTCAAACTAGGGAATCTTCCAGTTGGTACCTTCCGTAAGCGAAAGGGAAATTATGTGAGCCTCTGAGGTAATTCCAAAAAGTTTATTTAAGAAAAATCTCGCAGAATCCAAAAGGAAAAAAGAAATGTTTCATAGGGAAATGATAAATTTATAACCACGTATGTATTTTGACGTGTGTGACCTGCACCAGGAAAAAACAAGAAGAAAAGAAGCAAATATATTACGCCACAGTAGACGCCTTAAGTTTTCATTAATTTAATTCTATTTGCTTTTTAAGTTTAAATAAATAAAGAAGTTGGATTTAAGAAAGATAAATATTGATCTTATTATATTAATCTATCAAGTCTCTTAGCCAACTTGCTCATTCCATTTCATTATAATTATTATCTTAAATTATTTTATACATAAAAATAATAATAAATAAATTAAAGAGGATAATAAATTTATAAAATTAATGTTATATTATTATTAATTCATTTATAGATTTTATTATTTAACATTAATATTATAAGATATATAAGTGAAAAAATAATTAACGTTATATAAAAAATAAAAATTAATTATTTTTGAAAAAAAAAATCTGACACACCAAATGAGACGGAAGGAGTAAAACCTTATATCTTAATAATTTAAGGACTGTAATGATCATCTCATCGTTTTATGAACTTGTTCAATAATTTATTTTTCTTAAAATTAATATGAACATCTTTTAAAACTATCTATTTTACTATAAATAATAAAACTGTCCGAACACAGCACGGATAATTTATTCGTGCTACTAGTTTAATTTAATGGTAAAAAAGTTAAAAAGAAAGGAATGGACGAGTGAGAGGAATCTATTTCAAAAGCTGGCTCTGGCTCCTATCATTGACCACAAAATAGTTGTCCCAACTCAATTATCATGTTACTCGTAATCGTAGCTTCACATTTCTTTTCATGTGAAAACGGCACCTTACGTATGAATCTCCTTGGTTTGACACATTATACCATTTTTCTTTTCGTACAATTAATATTATGCCATTTTTAATTTGTCCAGTTTAGGTACACTAATTCAATAGTCCATTAATTTTCCTGCTGCGTATCCTCAAAGATAACCTAAAGTCCAAATCCGAAAAAACAAAAAATGACATAAAATCATAACCATTGAATTCGTATATCTGGCCTACATATAATTCACCAACTAGTTAAGTACAGTTTTGGTGACATCATTGATTATTTATTTCCCATAACTTATATTATCTCTTTTTCTTGGGACAGTTTCCTTACGTTCATCCTTGCAATCCATAAGTCATCGCTTTTGTGGGAAAACTGTCTTCTTATTCATGTGAATCGTCCTGTATTAAATTAACATAATGTGTTCGTTTCATTTTCTTGATGTGGGGATGAAAATTGTTTATTTTTCATGTGCTATTTGATGTTGTTAGAAATATGTTAGAAGTCCCACATCATCTATATCTCTTTGTATATGTTCTTTAGCTTGTTATATAATAGGTCCAAGGTTGTGTAGTTAAAAACACAACAAAGATTACAATAAATTCCTTTTGTATCTCTTGATATTTAACATGGTATCAGAGCCTAACAAGAGGAACGTAATCAATTTCTTTTGCCGATGAACTCAATGTTCTTCGGATTTTTTTCTTTTTCTTTCCGCACAAGGTTTTCTTAGTATGCTCTGTGATTGCAGCTTAGACTGATCTATCACATCAGAAAAGAATTATCCTTAATCGGAACCTCCGTTAGCCACTATTCTGTTCCATCACCGGTGACACTATTCCGGCGACACTATTCCGGCGGACACTATTCCGGCGGGCACTATTCCGACGGGCACTATTCCGACGGACACTATTCCGACGGCACTATTCCGGCGGTCACTATTCCAGCGGTCACTATTCCGGTGGGCACTATTCCGGCAATCCACCCTCACGGCACTATTCCGGTGGTCATTTTTCCGGCGATCCACCCTTGCTGTCCTTATCTTGAAGAGGCGGTCATTTCTACGCCAATTGCACCCACAAAAGCTGCCGCACACGTTCCCTGGTCCGGTTAGTTTATTTTTTGTCTGATTTTTATTCTCTAAGTGAGTATGGATTCCCCAACCTCTTCCATTTCTGGAACTTCGACTACTCCCAAGTCAGACAATACTATTTTTTCAAACTATATCCTTGCTCCGCTGAGTGTAGAAAAATTAGATGGGTC
>PYAF01003999.1:3154782-3168968 GCA_007407185.1 Glycine tomentella | reverse complement strand
ATATGTAACAAGCTTGGTGCTTATGATTTATATGCTCCAGCTTGAGGGGGAGTGTTAGAAATATGTTAGAAGTCCCACATCATCTATATCTCTTTGTATATGTCCTTTAGCTTGTTATATAATAGGTCCAAGGTTGTGTAGTTAAAAACACAACAAAGATTACAATAAATTCCTTTTGTATCTCTTGATATTTAACAGATGTATTGGGATGCGAAGTGCAATAGTACTAATTATTATTAAAAAAATCCTAAACATAATAAAATGGGCAAGTAGAAAATTGTTACTCAAACTTGTCATATATTTGGTACCACACATATATAAGGTCAGCATTGGTGGCAGGTGCATGAGTCAACCTGGTATTTTATTTATTTTGGTTTTAAGATGGTGAAACAAGTGTTGTGGTTGTGTTAGTGTTCACATGGAGAGAATAAACAGTGCGGATTCTTCCATCAGAAGGCGGTCATTAAGCATATCAAGTCACATAAGCCATCATACAGACAATGATGATGCTGAGTGTGAGAGTGTTTCAGAGGCTGGAGACATTGGAGATCGTGTTACTATTCGAAGCAAGAGGATCAGTGAGAATAGCAGCAGCTTCCGCTTGTCTTTTGACAACAGGTCAGAAAATGAAGCTGTTGTTTCAATTCCAGAGGAACACAGATTGCATCCCAACTCTGTTAGGCCTTTGCCTCCTGCTGCACGCACATCTACCTCCCCTCTTTCAACTGATGCAATAGTTGGTTCTCAAGACACAAAACATGTGAGCTCTCTTCAACATCTGATTTTCATGTTGTGTGAGATTTTTGGTTTCTAATCAACCATATGGTCTGTGTATAGATCCAAATATTTACATATCATGCTGCGTTATTATTTGTTTTCAGGATCCTCATAAATGTTTGCCAGTGTTGCTGGACTATGCTTCATTTATGGTTCCTTTAGCAGTTTTTGGAATTCTAGGGGTAATATATGCTGACTTTTTGCCTTGAATTGCATTACCACATAATATTCTTCTGGTGCAGTGTCGATGTTTCCCTGTTGGTGCAGATTGGATTCCTGATATTTGCTGCTGTTGTTTTTTATTCATAATTGTTTTTCTGATTCAGAGATTGTGGCAAATTTCAGTTGTGATTAGCTCAATGATATATTTTATATTATCAAATTTCATGTTGAGACATGCACTTATCCACAAGAATCTAATACATAGATTGTCAAATTAACTATGCAGGTCTTTTCAAGATACTTACTGCAAAAGTTATTTGGCCCTGGGGTTGCCCATGTGACAAGCGACCAATCTATTCTTTATGTTGATCTTCCTTCTAATATGGTCTGTTCCCTTTTCCGTCTTCATTGTTTCTGTGTCTTGGTTACATAGTACATACAGATTAGGGTGCGTTCACAAAGTCTAACACCACAGAATGGTTTGGCCAGGAACATAACTTTCAGACATTATGGTAGAAACTTGCTTAAAAGAACAATGCATGTTAAATTCTTCATATCTATTGCTTCTCTAACAATAATTCCTTTAAAGCTGGAGTTTCTCAAAATAGGAATGGTATGACTTTTGAGCTTGAAGTACTTATTTCTTTTCTCATGACAGAAGATTAGCTGCTTTTGTATTGTGCACTTCGTAAATCCTTAATCTATAGTGTACACAATTGAATATTTCTTTTCAAATCTTGCTATAATATAGTCATTCTGTCTGACTTTTTAAACTTAGTGTCAAGTGACATTTGAGTCCTTTATGTGTAGAACAGTTTGAATCTTGCTTTAATACAGTAAATCTGACAGAAGTTTCAAATTACTGTTACAAGAAAGTGAAATTTAAGTCCATTTTGAAGGTCATTCATAAGGAAGACGAGTTAGATAACATTAATGCAAATTTTTTACATTCCATTTCAGATTGGTTCATTTCTTATGGGATGGTTTGGTGTGGTATTCAAAGGAGACATAATTAATGTCTCAGAGCATCTAGCAGTAGCAACAACAACTGGTTACTTGGGAAGCCTTACAACCTTCAGCGGTTGGAATCAAAAAATGCTAGAACTCAGTGTTTCCGGGCATTGGCTCTTCGCTGCACTTGGCTTTCTAGTAGGTAAATACGAGGATTACAGGATTTAATAAGGGCGTCTTCTAGTTATAAGCTCATTGTTACATGCAAAGAATTTTTTTTTTTTTTTCATATTTATCCCATGTAGATGAGTTGATGTTTTTATTTCCTCAGAAAGGCTCAATTGATAAGATGAATTTATTTTACAGTTACAATTTTTCAGGTATATTTCTCGTTGGCTATTCCATCATATTTGGGATAGAAACTGCCAAGGGTTTCAGGTGGCTTCTCCACAGGCTGAATGTTAGTTCAGGCAAAGAAGGCTCTAAGATCAACTGCAGCGCAAACAGTTACCGCTGTCAGTTGATAGTTATGGCGATATCCGTGGTTGCATTGGCCATATTATGGGGTGTCAGTGGTGTATTAGTTAAGGCTGAGTTCAAGAATGGTGGCAATGCTGCTCAGTTATGGTTTGCTTGCATGGTTGGACCTATAGGTGTGTGGATTAGATGGTTCTTAGCTCGGCTCAACGGACGCGGATTGGGAAAGGCAGGGCTGTTTAAATGGATTCCATTTGGAACTTTAATTGCCAATGTATCAGCTGCTTGTATTATGGCTGCACTTTCCAGTGTGAAGAATGCAGTAAGTTTCTCTGCCATCATTCATGTTCCAGTCCCCCCATGCCTAACTGCATTGTCCAATATCTAAGCTTGTAGTCATATTTGATCCAAATTATATTTGACAGTGATATTTACCTCTGTTGGGAAATTGGCCTTCCTGTTCAACTTTTTTGGAGAATACCATCTTGATTAATTATTGCCCTTATTTCTGTTATATGTTACATATTACATATAGTAAGATGTTTGTATAGGCGTTATCCAATGCCTTGTATGAAAGTCTATTGGGGGTTTATGATGATAAATTCTACAAGTATCTTTTTCTTTTCATAATTGCATTGATTGGAACTCCTTTGCTCCAAATGTTTTGCTCCTCATGTTTCAATTTTTGGTGATCTGGACTTATATCCTGGTACAAAAATCAAGAAAATCTGCATCAAGATTTTTAAGGCCATAAATCATAACCATTACTTGCTTGATGCAGGTGAACACCAGGGATTGTGATACTGTTGTAGCAGGAATACAATTTGGTCTAATGGGGTGTTTGAGTACGGTCTCTACATTCGCTGCAGAGTTTAATGCGATGAGAGAAAGCAGTCGTCCTATGAGAGCATATGCATATGCTGCCATTACAGTTCTTGTGTCATTCTCTTTAGGAATCTTGATATACTGTATTCCTGTTTGGACAAAGGGGTTTGACATTGACACATAGCAATTGAGTAAGAAACATGTCTTGGTTGAAATATTGCAGCTTAATGGAAAGTGCACAAGAATGAGTTGGCAGTTCAGAGAAGCACAGTAATGTATCTACTACTTATATTAGTGAGATTTGTCAATATTAGGATTCAGTGTAAAGCTGGGTTTTGAACTGAAACACCACTTCTTATTAATATAGATACCATGTGTTGATGTAGAAAAATGAACAAAGGAAGTTTGAGAACTTTTAAATCCAGAAAGAAATTCATATATAACTTAATTTTTCACAAAGTTATGGTATTGATAGGAGTGAATACGGCTTAATGGAGTGGTGCTGAACTCGGGATCCTCCGTGTCAGTAACCCGAATAATAACTGGAAAATAAGAAAATATGAAAATGAAGAAAGAAAGAAAGAATTAGAAAATTAGAAAGATGGATGGATGGATCGATCCAGTAGGAAACTTACGAGTCTCAACAACATCGTGACTGCATATTCTGCTAAAGGTGGCTGAAGGCAAATCGATAATAATATCGAATCGGTACTCTTCCTCGGGAGCAGTAATATTGAGCAGGGAATCCACAGGGTAATGTAAAAGAAAATTCTTTAGTGGGCTTTGGATGCCTAAGGTGAGGTGGCCGTGCAGTTGTTGGGTTATCAATGTGATGAAATCATCGTCGTGACTTTGGTGGAGATGGTGGAACATTTCCTCCACCTGGAGGTATACCGAGAAGGTGTCCTCGCATCTATAGTAAGTGAAAACGTCTGGGGGGGACGCTGATATCCATGGTTACGTTGGGAAACTCCTTTTCCATTGACAAGCGGTGCCGAGAGAAAACAAACTTGGCACCGCTCATCACCCGGTTGATGGCCTCTGCCACCTTCTTCACGGTCTTGGCCGAGATGAGCTTCCATTTTTTAGTAACTTCTGCTTGCTTCTTCACGACTGAGAGGCGGTGACTGAAAGGTGGTCCTCGTGGTGTCCTAGCGTAGGAGGAGCAGAAGAGCGTGTAGTCAGGGCGAGAGGAAGGAGAGAAGAAGAGCAAAGAGTAGAAGGAGAAGAGCGCGTAGTCAGGGCGAAAGGAAGGAGAGAAGAAGAGACTCTTACACTACTAACGAAAAATAATGAATTGGAAGAGTAAAACTAACAGAACCAGTGTCTGCAATTCTGTAAGAAAAACAGCCATCCCCTCCTCCAATACGATGTTGATGGTAAGCTTATCAGATAATGCCATTGTCTGTCTTACCATGTTGACATCTCTCATTTGAAATTCCACAATCAGTGGTTGAACCATCCTTCTTAAGGTGGCTTCATGAACCACATATATGCAGTGAGTAGTGAAAGTCTCCACATCTACAGTAGTGGTGCTGAACTCGGGATCCTCCGTGTCGGTAACCCGAATAATAACTGGAAAATAAAAAAATATGAAAATGAAGAAAGAAAGAAAGAATTAGAAAATTAGAAAGATGGATGGATGGATGGATCCAGTAGGAAACTTACGAGTCTCAGCAACAATGTGACTGCATAGTCTGCTAAAGGTGGCTGAAGGTAAATCGATAATAATATCGAACCGGTACTCTTCCTCGGGAGCAGTAATATTGAGCATGGGATCCACAGCGTAATGTAAAAGAAAATTCTTTAGTGGGTTTTGGATGCCTAAGGTGAGGTGGCCGTGGAGTTGTTGGGTTGTCAACGTGACGAAATGATCGTCGTGACTTTGGTGGAGATGGCGGAACATTTCCTCCAGCTGGAGGTACACCGAGAAGGTGTCCTCGCATCTATAGTAAGTGAAAGCATCTGGGGGGACGCTGATATCCATGGTTACGTTGGGAAACTCATTTTCCATTGACAAGCGGTGCCGAGAGAAAACAAACTTGGCACCGCTCATCACCCCGTTGATGGCCTCTGCCACCTTTTCACGGTCTTGACCGAGATAAGCTTCCATTTATTAGTAACTTCTGCTTGCTTCTTCACGACCGAGAGGCGGTGACTGAGAGGTGGTCCTCATGGTGTCCTAGTGGAGGAGGAGCAGAAGAGCGCGTAGTAAGGGCGAGAGGAAGGAGAGAAGAAGAGACTCTTACACTACTAATGAAAAATAATGAATTGGAAGAGTAAAACTAACAGAACCAGTGTCTGCAATTCTGTAAGCAAAAACAGTCATCCCCTCCTCCGATGCGATGTTGATGGTAAGCTTATCAGATAATGTCATTGTCTATCTTACCATGTTCACATCTCTCATTTGAAATTCCACAATCAGTGGCTGATCATCCTTCTTAAGGTGGCTTCATGAACCACATGTATGCAGTGAGTAGTGAAAGTCTCCACATCTACAGTAGTGGTGCTGAACTCGGGATCCTCCGTGTCGGTAACCCGAATATAACTGGAAAATAAGAAAATATAAAAATGAAGAAAGAAAGAAAGAATTAGAAAATTAGAAAGATGGATGGATGGATCGATCCAGTAGGAAACTTACGAGTCTCAACAACAATGTGACTGCATATTCTGCTAAAGGTGGCTGAAGGCAAATCGATAATAATATCGAACCGGTACTCTTCCTCGGGAGCAGTAATATTGAGCAGGGGATCCACAGGGTAATGTAAAAGAAAATTCTTTAGTTCGTTTTGGATGCCTAAGGTGAGGTGGCCGTGGAGTTGTTGGGTTGTCAACATGATGAAATCATCGTCGTGACTTTGGTGGAGATGGTGGAACATTTCCTCCAACTGGAGGTACACCGAGAAGGTGTCCTCGCATCTATAGTAAGTGAAAGCGTCTGGGGGGATGCTGATATCCATGGTTTCGTTGGGAAACTCATTTTCCATTGACAAGCGGTGCCGAGAGAAAACAAACTTGGCATCGCTCATCACCCTGTTGATGTCCTCTGCCACCTTCTTCACGGTCTTGGCCGAGATGAGCTTCCATTTTTTAGTGACTTCTGCTTGTTTCTTCAGGACCGAGAGGCGGTGACTAAGAGGTGGTCCTTGTGGTGTCCTAGCGGAGGAGGAGCAGAAAAGCGCGTAGTCAGGGCGAGAGGAAGGAGAGAAGAAGAGACTCTTATACTACTAATGAAAAATAATGAATTGGAAGAGTAAAACTAACAGAACCAATGTCTGCAATTCTGTAAGCAAAACCAGCCATCCTCTCTTCCGATGCGATGTTGATGGTAAGCATATAAGATAATGCCATTGTCTGTCTTACCATGTTGACATCTCTCATTTGAAATTCCACAATCAGTGGTTGAACCATCCTTCTTAAGGTGGCTTCATGAACCACATGCATGCAGTGAGTAGTGAAAGTCTCCACATCTACAGTAGTGGTGCTGAACTCGGGATCCTCCGTGTAAGTAACCCGAATAATAACTGGAAAATAAGAAGAAAATGAAGAAAGAAAGAAAGAATTAGAAAATTAGAAAGATGGATGGATGGATCGATCCAGTAGGAAACTTACGAGTCTCAGCAACAACGTGACTGCAAATTCTGCTAAAGGTGGCTAAAGGCAAATGGATAATAATATCGAACCGGTACTCTTCCTCGAGAGCAGTAATATTGAACAGGGGATCCACAGGGTAATGTAAAAGAAAATCCTTTAGTGGGTTTTGGATGCCTAAGGTGAGGTGGCCGTGGAGTTGTTGGGTTGTCAACGTGACGAAATGATCATCATGACTTTTGTGGAGATGGTGGAACATTTCCTCCAGCTAGAGGTACACCGAGAAGGTGTCCTCGCATCTATAGTAAGTGAAAGCGTCTGGGGGGACGCTGATATCCATGGTTACGTTGGGAAACTCCTTTTCCATTGACAAGCGGTGCCGAGAGAAAACAAACTTGGCACCGCTCATCACCCGGTTGATGGCCTCTGCCACCTCCTTCACGGTCTTGGCCGAGATGAGCTTCCAATTTTTAGTAACTTCGGCTTGCTTCTTCACGACCGAGAGGCGGTGACTGAGAGGTGGTCCTCGTGGTGTCCTAGTGGAGGAGGAGCAGAAGAGCGCGTAGTTAGGGGGAGAGGAAGGAGAGAAGAAGAGCAAAGAGTAGAAGGAGAAGAGCGCGTAGTCAGGGCGAGAGGAAGGAGAGAAGAAGAGACTCTTACACTACTAATGAAAAATAATGAATTGGAACAGTAAAACTAACAGAACCAGTGTCTGCAATTCTGTAAGCAAAACCAGTCATCCCCTCCTCCGATGCGTTGTTGATGGTAAGCTTATCAGATAATGTCATTGTCTGTCTTACCATGTTGACATCTCTCATTTGAAATTCCACAATCAGTGGCTGAACCATCCTTCTGAAGGTGGCTTCATGAACCACATGCATGCAGTGAGTAGTGAAAGTCTCCACATCTACAGTAGTGGTGCTGAACTCGGGATCCTCCGTGTCGGTAACCCGAATAATAACTGGAAATAAGAAAATAAGAAAATGAAAGAAAGAAAGAAAGAATTAGAAAATTAGAAAGATGGATGGATGGATCGATCCAGTAGGAAACTTACGAGTTTCAGCAAGAACGTGACTGCATATTCTGCTAAAGGTGGCTGAAGGCAAATCGATGATAATATCGAACCAGTACTCTTCCTCGGGAGCAGTAATATTGAGCAGGGGATCCACAGGGTAATGTAAAAGAAAATTCTTTAGTGGGTTTTGGATGTCTATGGTGAGGTGGCCGTGGAGTTGTTGGGTTGTCAACGTGATGAAATCATAGTCGTGACTTTGGTGGAAATGGTGGAACATTTCCTACAACTGGAGGTACACCGAGAAGGTGTCCTCGAATCTATAGTAAGTGAAACTGTCTGGGGGGACGCTGATATCCATGGTTTCGTTGGGAAACTCGTTTTTCATTGACAAGCGGTGCCGAGAGAAAACAAACTTGGCACCGCTCATCACCCCGTTGATGTCCTCTGCCACCTTCTTCACGGTCTTGGCCGAGATGAGCTTCCATTTTTTAGTAACTTCTGCTTGCTTCTTCACGGCCGAGAGGTGGTGACTGAGAGGTGGTCCTCGTGGTGTCCGAGCGGAGGAGAAGCAGAAGAGCGCGTAGTCAGGGCGAGAGGAAGGAGAGAAGAAGAGACTCTTACACTACTAATGAAAAATAATGAATTGGAAGAGTAAAACTAACAGAACCAGTGTCTGCAATTCTGTAAGCAAAAACAGCCATCCCCTCCTCCGATGTGATGTTGATGGTAAGATTATCAGATAATGCCATTGTCTGTCTTACCATGTTGACATCTCTCATTTGAAATTCCACAATCAGTGGCTGAACCATACTTCTTAAGGTGGCTTCATGAACCACATGCATGCAGTGAGTAGTGAAAGCCTCCTCATCTATAGTAGTGGTGCTGAACTCGGGATCCTCCGTGTCGGTAACCCGAATAATAACTGGAAAATAAGTAAATAAGAAAATGAAAGAAAGAAAGAAAGAATTAGAAAATTAGAAAGATGGATGGATGGATCGATCCAGTAGGAAACTTACGAGTTTCAGCAAGAACGTGACTGCATATTCTGCTAAAGGTGGCTGAAGGCAAATCGATAATAATATCGAACCGGTACTCTTCATCGGGAGCAGTAATATTGAGCAGGGGATCCACAGGAAAATATAAAAGAAAATTCTTTAGTGGGTTTTGGATGCCTAAGGTGAGGTGGCCGTGGAGTTGTTGGGTTGTCAACGTGATGAAATCATCGTCGTGACTTTGGTGGAGATGGTGGAACATTTCCTCCAACTGGAGGTACACCGAGAAGGTGTCCTCGCATCTATAGTAAGTGAAAGCGTCTGGGGGGACGCTGATATCCATGGTTTCGTTGGGAAACTCGCTTTCCATTGACAAGCGGTGCCGAGAGAAAACAAACTTGGCACCGCTCATCACCCCGTTGATGTCCTCTGCCACCTTCTTCACGTTCTTGGCCGAGATGAGCTTCCAATTTTTAGTAACTTCTGCTTGCTTCTTCACGACCGAGAGGCGGTGACTGAGAGGTGGTCCTCGTGGTGTCCTAGCAGAGGAGAAGCAGAAGAGCGCGTAGTTAGGGCGAGAGGGAGGAGAGAAGATGAGACTCTTACACTACTAATGAAAAATAATGAATTGGAAGAGTGAAACTAACAGAACCAGTGTCTGCAATTCTGTAAGCAAAAACAGCCATCCCCTCCTCCGATACGATGTTGATGGTAAGCTTATCAGATAATGCCATTGTCTGTCTTACCATGTTGACATCTCTCATTTGAAATTCCACAATCAGTGGTTGAACCATCCTTCTTAAGGTGGCTTCATGAACCACATGCATGCAGTGAGTAGTGAAAGTCTCCACATCTACAGTAATGGTGCTGAACTCGGGATCCTCCGTGTAGGTAACCCGAATAATAACTGGAAAATAAGAAAATAAGAAAATGAAAGAAAGAAAGAAAGAATTAGAAAATTAGAAAGATGGATGGATGGATCGATCCAGTAGGAAACTTACGAGTTTCAGCAAAAACGTGACTGCATATTCTGCTAAATGTGGCTGAAGGCAAATCGATGATAATATCGAACCGGTACTCTTCCTCGGGAGCAGTAATATTGAGCAGGGGATCCACAGGGAAATATAAAAGAAAATTCTTTAGTGGGTTTTGGATGTCTAAGGTGAGGTGGCTGTGGAGTTGTTGGGTTGTGAACGTGATGAAATCATCGTCGTGACTTTGGTGGAGATGGTGGAACATTTCCTCCAACTGGAGGTACACCGAGAAGGTGTCCTCGCATCTATAGTACGTGAAACTGTCTGGGGGGACGCTGATATCCATGGTTTCGTTGGGAAACTCGTTTTTCATTGACAAGCGGTGCCGAGAGAAAACAAACTTGGCACCGCTCATCACCCCGTTGATGTCCTCTGCCACCTTCTTCACGGTCTTGGCCGAGATGAGCTTCCATTTTTTAGTAACTTTTGCTTGCTTCTTCACGACCGAGACGCGGTGACTGAGAGGTGGTCCTCGTGGTGTCCTAGCGGAGGAGAAGCAGAAGAGCGCGTAGTCAGGGCGAGAGGAAGGAGAGAAGAAGAGACTCTTACACTACTAATGAAAAATAATGAATTGGAAGAGTAAAACTAACAGAACCAGTGTCTGCAATTCTGTAAGCAAAAACAGCCATCCCCTCCTCCGATGCGATGTTGATGGTAAGCTTATCAGATAATGCCATTGTCTGTCTTACCATTTTGACATCTCTCATTTGAAATTCCACAATCAGTGGCTGAACCATCCTTCTTAAGGTGGCTTCATGAACCACATGCATGCAGTGAGTAGTGAAAGTCTCCACATCTACAGTAGTGGTGCTGAACTCGGGATCCTCCGTGTCGGTAACCTGAATAATAACTGGAAAATAAGAAAATAAGAAAATGAAAGAAAGAAAGAAAGAATTAGAAAATTAGAAAGATGGATGGATGGATCGATCCAGTAGGAAACTTACGAGTTTCAGCAAGAACGTGACTGCATATTCTGCTAAAGGTGGCTGAAGGCAAATCGATGATAATATCGAACCGGTACTCTTCCTCGGGAGCAGTAATATTGAGCAGGGGATCCACAGGGAAATATAAAAGAAAATTCTTTAGTGGGTTTTGGATGCCTAAGGTGAGGTGGCCGTGGAGTTGTTGGGTTGTCAACGTGATGAAATCATCGTCGTGACTTTGGTGGAGATGGTGGAACATTTCCTCCAACTGGAGGTACACCGAGAAGGTGTCCTCGCATCTATAGTAAGTGAAAGTGTCTGGGGGGACGCTGATATCCATGGTTTCGTTGGGAAACTCGTTTTCCATTGACAAGCGGTGCCAAGAGAAAACAAACTTGGCACCGCTCATCACCCCGTTGATGTCCTCTGCCACCTTCTTCACGGTCTTGGCCGAGATGAGCTTCCATTTTTTAGTAACTTCTGCTTTCTTTTTCACGATCGAGAGGCGGTGACTGAGAGGTGGTCCTCGTGGTGTCCTAGCGGAGGAGGAGCAGAAGAGCGCGTAGTCAGGGCGAGAGGAAGGAGAGAAGAAGAGACTCTTACACTACTAATGAAAAATAATGAGTTGGAAGAGTAAAACTAACAGAACCAGTGTCTGCAATTCTGTAAGCAAAAACAGCCATCCCCTCCTCCGATGCGATGTTGATGGTAAGCTTATCAGATAATGCCATTGTCTGTCTTACCATGTTGACATCTCTCATTTGAAATTCCACAATCAGTGGTTGAACCATCCTTCTTAAGGTGGCTTCATGAATCACATGCATGCAGTGAGTAGTGAAAGTCTCCACATCTACAGTAGTGGTGCTGAACTCGGGATCCTCCGTGTAGGTAACCCGAATAATAACTGGAAATTAAGAAAATAAGAAAATGTAAGAAAGAAAGAAAGAAAGAAAGAATTAGAAAATTAGAAAGATGGATGGATGGATCGATCCAGTAGGAAACTTACGAGATTCAGCAAGAACGTGACTGCATATTCTGCTAAAGGTGGCTGAAGGCAAATCGATAATAATATCGAACCGGTACTCTTCCTCGGGAGCAGTAATATTGAGCAGGGGATCCACAGGGAAATATAAAAGAAAATTGTTTAGTGGGTTTTGGATGCCTAAGGTGAGGTGGCCCTGGAGTTGTTGGGTTGTCAATGTGATGAAATCATCGTCGTGACTTTGGTGGAGATGGTGGAACATTTCCTCCAGCTGGAGGTACACCGAGAAGGTGTCCTCGCATCTATAGTAAGCGAAAGCGTCTGGGGGGACGCTGATATCCATGGTTATGTTGGGACACTCCTTTTCCATTGACAAGCGGTGCCGATAGAAAACAAACTTGGCACCGCTCATCACCCCGTTGATGGGCTCTACCACCTTCTTCACGGTCTTAGTCGAGATGAGCTTCCATTTTTTAGTAACTTCTGCTTGCTTCTTCACGACTGAGAGGCGGTGATTGAGAGGTGTTCCCCGTGGTGTCCTAGCGGAGGAGGAGCAGAAGAGCGCGTAGTTAGGACTAGAGGAAGGAGAGAGGAAGAGCAAATAGTAGAAGGAGAAGAGTGCATAGTCAGGGCGAGAGGAAGGAGAGAAGAAGAGCAAAGAGTAAAAGGAGTGAGGTGCATTAATTTTCTTGTTCTTGGTTCTCTTGCGCGTGTAATAGAATTGCATAAGATTTTTAATATTTAAACTAAATGCCATGAATACAATATAGCATCTCTTCGGTTGAAGCCTTGATTCTGTTCACTATAATTTTTTTTTATTGTTTTGTTAGTTTTGGGCTCAGCCCGCATCAACAAAGTCAGTTTAGTTATCATTATAATTAGCAACTTGCTACTTACAACTTCTATTGTTTCTAAGTACACCTCATTTCCTCTTTTTTAGATTTTAATTATCCATTATACCTACTTTCCTTAAAAGGATACTTCCCTTGAAACCCAATTTTTTTCTTCTGAAAATATCTTTTTGAAATAACGTTACCGATTTTCAAAATGTATTTTCAAAACTATAATACATTTTCAAAACTATAGATTAAAATAATATAAATATTCGAACTTGTGTTGGTTAAAATATTCAAATGGGCCTGCTATTACCTTTAATGAGATATTAAAATATTTATTTTATTTTATATTAAATAATGTTATATTGAAATATTAATACTCCATTTGTGTTAAAATATAAACAAAAAAATTAATATGTATTAGACTAAAATATAAATAAAATTTAATTAATTCTCTCTTACTTAATAATAGTATTTTCAAAATATTTTTCGTTTAATTAGAATATGATGAATTCTTACATCTGTAGAGGCTGAGACACATCCCATTATTATAAAGAATCATAAAGATATGATTATTCATCTATATATTTGTCAAATAAAATGTTTGGCAAATATGTGAATTGTTGATAAGTATGATTTAGCAAGAAGATGGTTAAAAAATATAATTTTATTTTTTAATACTAGTAGCTGTCGCTGTAGTTGTAGTTGTCGCTGTTTATCATAATTTGTATTCGGCCGAGTCATGGTTAAAATCATCTTTATTTTCGTTAAAAGTGAATTTAAAATAAAGTAATTTGTGATTTTTTTAACATAATGGAAATAATCTAAAAAACAAACGAGGATCACCAAAATAAAACCAATTAGTTTGTGTTTGAAAAAAAAAATTAGAAGTGTGAATTTTATAGTAAAATGTAATACAGTTCTTTCAATTTAACGCAAATATAAAACTTAAATAGCTTACATACATATTCGGTAAAAATAAAATAAAATGACGTTATATGTATTCATAAATGTAATTAATTTTAGATTATCTGCGTTTTATAAAATTGATTTTAGTTAAAATGAAATTTAAAATAGATATTTTTCATGACAAATGTAATGCCATTTAGATATGTTGATACTTGATAATATTCACTTTTAGATGTGTAATTACTAAATTTGTTGGCAATTAAACATGACGATACAAAAATTAAATGTGCAATTTGGATGAATGTTTATAAACTTGATTTGGATCATTTTTTATTTTATAAAAATGATTTTGCTTAAAAATATGTTTGAAGTGAAAATGTGAAATGATTTATATTTGAAATTTTGTCTTTATAAGTAAGTTTATAATTGAATTTAATATGAAAATTTTTAAATTAATACACAGGCTATATTTTCCCCCTTTTAATCTGACGTGTTTTAAGAAGATTATGGTTCGATTTCTTTAAACTTAAAAGATTAATTTTTACAAAAGCGCGTTTTAAGAAAGTGGTTTTTTATGAAACAGAAAAGATTTATTTCTTTAACAAAAAAACCAAAAAACTACTTTTAAAAATAGTTAAGACAAACATAAAAAAAAATTTAAAATGGTTATTTTATTTAGAAAACTTTTTTTAAAATATAAGCTTAAACAGAC
>PYAF01003999.1:3122931-3149180 GCA_007407185.1 Glycine tomentella | reverse complement strand
TAATTTTTCAACTGTTTTAAGATTTTATATTTTATTGGATAACTTTTTTTTTTTTAAGTTTTGTTCACATTTCAATTTACTAACTACTTTCAGTTTTATTAAGCTTAAATTTCATTTTTTTTTCAGCTCATTACACCTTATTTCAATTATCATGCTTTTATTTTATATGTATGATAGTGAAAAAATATATATTTTAAAACAAATTATCCCTGTTGACTCAGAATTTGGATCCACAACTTATTATAACATAAATATCCTTAAAAATATATACTAAAATAAATTTATTTTGTTCATTTAATATAAAAGACTATACTTCCCTCTCCTTTTCTTTTCATTTCGAAAGGAAAACAAAACAAATGAATTTCAATTACTTTTGTCTTTATTTTCTATCCCTTAAGTAAACAAATAAAATATTTTATTTTCTATTTTTCCTTCCTTTCTCATTTAATTCTTTTTTCTATTTTTCTTATGTATCAAACAAAAAGCATAAAAGAGATTCGGTCTCTCTGACAATGTTGTTAAATCGCTGAGTTGACTTGGTAAACTCGTCCGAGTCAACGATTCTGTCCCCCCCCCCAACCGAGTCAACTCGATAGTAAACTTGGATATGGATACAGACTTGATAAACTCGCGAGTCAACTTGGCAAACTCGGTTGAATCGTCGAGTTGATTCAGTGTGTATTTAAAAAAATAATTAGGTGTTCGTTTTCCAAATCGACCTTCATTCTCTTCAATCTTCTTCGATCTTCTTGCACTCTAGCGCCGTCGCGCGCTCTCCGTCGATCTTCTCCCTCTCGCGCGCTCTTTGCCGGTCTTCTCCCTCTTGTCGCGCTCTCCGCCGGTCTTCTCCCTCTCGTCATGCTGCCGCTCTCAGGTCTTCTCCCTCTCGAGTCTCGTTGCGCTCCATCTCCAGTGGCGCTCCCTCTTGATCAAGTCTCACAAAGGTAAGTTCTATTATTGTTGAGTGTGTTTTGTGTAGTGTGTTCTATACTTCTGTGTTTTCTCCCTCGGTTCCTCCGTGTTGGATGTTGGATATTCAGTTTATTTTTATTTTTTTATATGAAATAGACTCTTATATACAATTTAAGTTTTTACGATTTTATGATTTAGCTCATCCCACCGAGTCTACCTAGACTCTATGACTTAACAACATTGGTCTATGATAATTGTATATTTTTCTTTTAGTTATTCTCTGACAAATTGCATGTGTATTATATATGATATATACAATTATTGAATTGTACAGTGAGTCGAACCAGAATGGAAAAAAAGTCAGAATTCAAAAATTTACTGTCCATATATTTCACTTTGATTTTAGTTTTTATTTTTAAATGATTTTGTAAATTTTTATTTATATAGTTATATATATTTTAATTTTTAATTTATATAATATATATATATATATATATTCATATTTTGGATTAATTTGAACCTCTATTTATCACGTTTTTGTTATCTGTTATCTGTATTTAAATCAATGATCAATTTTACCAGTCTTAGGAGTTGGCTTTCTATGTCATGCATATACATATATTTGGATTACCAGCCAGTACAAGAATGCCTTGATTAAAGTGAAAAGAAAGATAAGATAGAGAAAATTACAAGAATAAACAAACATTGCATTAAACTTTTAACAATATGATTATGATCGATGATATTAATATATTGTAAGAATAAGATAGATCACCTATATATCTATCAAAAAAAAAGAAAGAAAGAAAGAAAGAAAGAAAGATCAATTATTGAGTACTACAGTGTCATAGAAAAAGCACATACGCGCGTATGCAATGAAAACAGATATGTTACCTTCATTTTCCGATCAATAATACCTTTTCCAGGTAAGATATTAATAAGGACAACATAAAGCTCAAGTATATCGTATCTTTATGCGAGATTCCAAGGAATCGGTTTCAAGAAAGTCATTGATCAGGATAAAGTAGAACATGTGAAAGAACAAAATGAAGCCTTAGTGGCACGATACTATTTTAAAGAGTTTGTTATTTTAAATATGAAATTTGTAACTTTTTATTATAAGTTTATTTGTTGATAAAATTTTTACATAATTATTACAAAATTATAAAATAAAATAAAAATACACTAACTAACATCCCTTGAGTTTTACTTAATTATGTATATAATGAATAATCCTCTTCTAAGTTAAACTAATTAACTTTCTTTTAGGAGGGTTTAGTATAATTTCAATTACCTCTCCTAGACTGGAGGTAAGCATAATCATAATTGAATCTCAAGAAAATGTGTTACATTTGAAAAAATATGCATGTTAAATGTAATTAGAAGCAAAGATCTTGAGCTCAAGATCTGATCTTCACAAAAATTCCCACTAAAGGAAGTGGAGAGATCTCTAACATGGAGAATGAGTTCTTGTACACGATCTCTCAAGATCTGCACATTGTTCAAAAGAAAATCAATTTTCTCTCTCTTTCTCTCTCCCAAAGATCTCAAAATGAGATCTACCATTAAAGAAAAAAATTAGAGAATCTTGAGAGATCTTTAATCTTTAAATTAGTTTATAAATAAGGAAAGATAGACTCCACTTTTGCTTTTGTACTGACACCTATGCAATATGCAGTAACAGACTTGCAATAGTACAATTGTCTGCTCATCATATTGCTAACATTGTCTTTCTCAATTTCGAATCATCAGTCGTCGCTTCCATTTCCATTCTCTTTTTAAATATAATTCATAATTCTATAGACTTACTTATTTTTTTAATTTCAATAAATATATTATTAAATTTTTTAAGACAGTAAACAATATTTATTAGAAAAATATAGAATAAGGTTTTAATATTTTATTTAAAAAATTAAAAACATCAATTAATATAATATTTTTTTTAATACTAAATTATCAATCAATTCAAATTGGAAGTATACAATACATTGTAAAGAAATGTAATTTTAATTACCAGTGGAAGCACTTTTTTAAGATCTACCACTAGAGATGCTTAGGGTTCTTAGGGAAGATCTGGATTTTCACGTGAAGATCTGTTTTTCCTCTTTAGTGGTGGATCTGGGAAAAGAGAGATCTTCAACTGAAGATCCCTCCCCAAGATCTCCCACTAAAATTGTTCATAGAGCATCTTTAGTGGTAAATCTTAAAAAAAGATCTTGAGCTCAAGATCTTTAGTGGTAGATCTTAAGCAAAGATCTTGAACTCAAGATCTGATTTTTAGAAGATCTCCCAATAAAGGAAGTGGAGAGATCTCTAATATAAAGAATGAGTTCTTGTACAAGATTCCTCAAGATTTACACATTTTTCAAAAAAGAATCAATTTTCTCCCTCCCTAAGATCTCAAAATGAGATCTACCATTAAAAGAAAAAAATCAGAGAGATCTTGAGAGATCTTTAATCCTATGTGGTACTATAGGGTCCATTAAAAAGTGGTCTAAGATCTCAATTTCAGATCTACCACTAAAGATAATAAATCCCGTACAAAAGCGGAGTCGACAACAAAAAAAAAAGAGAGGGAGAGAGAGAGAGTGAAAACAACGAAAGAAATGGTATTGAAAACAGAGAAAATTGATTCTTTTTTGAACAATGTGTAGATCTTGAGAGTTCTTGAACAAGATCTCTCAAGATCTGCACATTGTCCAAAAGAAAATCAATTTTCTCTCTCTTTCTCTCTCTTCCTAAGATCTCAAAATGAGATCTACCACTAAAGGAAAAAAAATCATAGAGATCTTGAGAGATCTTTAATCCTATGTGGTACTATAGGGTCCTTTAAAAAGTGGTATAAGATCTCAATTTCAGATCTACCACTAAAGATAATAAATCTCGAACAAAAGCGGAGTCGACAAGGAAAAAAAAAAGAGAGGGAGAGAGAGAGAGTGAAAACAACGAAAGAAATGGTATTGAAAACAGAGAAAATTGATTCTTTTTTGAACAATGTGTAGATCTTGAGAGTTCTTGTACAAGATCTCTCAAGATCTGCACATTGTTCAAAAGAAAATCAATTTTCTCTCTCTTTCTCTCTCTCCCAAAGATCTCAAAATGAGATCTATCATTAAAGAAAAAAATTAGAGAGATCTTGAGAGATCTTTAATCTTTAAATTAGTTTATAAATAAGGAAAGATAGACTCCGCTTTTGCTTTCGTACGGGACTGACACTGACACCTATGCAATATGCAATAACAGAATTGCAATAGTGTAATTGTCTGCTCATCATATTGCTAACATTGTCTTTCTCAATTTCGAATCATCAGTCGTCGCTTCCATTTCCATTCTCTTTTTAAATATAATTCATAATTCTATAGACTTACTTATTTTTTTAATTTCAATAAATATATTATTAAATTTTTTAAGACAGTAAATAATATTTATTAGAAAAATATAGAATAAGGTTTTAATATTTTATTTAAAAAATTAAAAACATCAATTAATATAATATTTTTTTTTAATACTAAATTATCAATCAATTCAAATTGGAAGTATACAATACATTGTAAAGAAATGTAATTTTAATTACCAGTGGAAGCACTTTTTTAAGATCTACCACTAGAGATGCTTAGGGTTCTTAGGGAAGATCTGGATCTTCACGTGAAGATCTGTTTTTCCTCTTTAGTGGTGGATCTAGAAAAAGAGAGATATTCAACTGAAGATCCCTCCCCAAGATCTCCCACTAAAGTTGTTCATAGAGCATCTTTAGTGGTAAATCTTAAAAAAAGATCTTAAGCTCAACATCTTTAGTGATTGATCTTAAGCAAAGATCTTGAGCTCAAGATCTGATTTTCAGAAGATCTCCCAATAAAGGAAGTGGAGAGATCTCTAATATAAAGAATGAGTTCTTGTACAAGATTCCTCAAGATTTACACATTGTTCAAAAAAGAATCAATTTTCTCTCTCCCTAAGATCTCAAAATGAGATCTACCATTAAAGGAAAAAAATCAGGGAGATCTTGAGAGATCTTTAATCCTATGTGGTACTATAGGGTCCATTAAAAAGTGGTCTAAGATCTCAATTTCAGATCTACCACTAAAGATAATAAATCTCGTACAAAAGCGGAGTCGACAAGGAAAAAAAAAGAGAGGGAGAGAGAGAGAGTGAAAACAACGAAAGAAATGGTATTGAAAACAGAGAAAATTGATTCTTTTTTGAACAATGTGTAGATCTTGAGAGTTCTTGTACAAGATCTCTCAAGATCTGCACATTGTTCAAAAGAAAATCAATTTTCTCTCTCTTTCTCTCTCTCCCAAAGATCTCAAAATGAGATCTATCATTAAAGAAAAAAATTAGAGAGATCTTGAGAGATCTTTAATCTTTAAATTAGTTTATAAATAAGGAAAGATAGACTCCGCTTTTGCTTTCGTACGGGACTGACACTGACACCTATGCAATATGCAATAACAGAATTGCAATAGTGCAATTGTCTGCTCATCATATTGCTAACATTGTCTTTCTCAATTTCGAATCATCAGTCGTCGCTTCCATTTCCATTCTCTTTTTAAATATAATTCATAATTCTATAGACTTACTTATTTTTTTAATTTCAATAAATATATTATTAAATTTTTTAAGACAGTAAACAATATTTATTAGAAAAATATAGAATAAGGTTTTAATATTTTATTTAAAAAATTAAAAACATCAATTAATATAATATTTTTTTAATACTAAATTATCAATCAATTCAAATTGGAAGTATACAATACATTGTAAAGAAATGTAATTTTAATTATCAGTGGAAGCACTTTTTTAAGATCTACCACTAGAGATGCTTAGGGTTCTTAGGGAAGATCTGGATCTTCACGTGAAGATCTGTTTTTCCTCTTTAGTGGTGGATCTAGAAAAAGAGAGATATTCAACTGAAGATCCCTCCCCAAGATCTCCCACTAAAGTTGTTCATAGAGCATCTTTAGTGGTAAATCTTAAAAAAAGATCTTGAGTTCAAGATCTTTATTGGTAGATCTTAAGCAAAGATCTTGAGCTCAAGATCTAATTTTTAGAAGATCTCTCAATAAAAGAAGTGGAGAGATCTCCAACATAGAGAATGAGTTCTTGTACAAGATTTCTCAAGATCTACACATTGTTCAAAAAAGAATCAATTTTCTCTCTCTTTCTCTCGCCCTAAGATCTCAAAATGAGATCTACCATTAAAGGAAAAAATCAGAAAGATCTTGAGAGATCTTTAATCCTATGTGATACTATAGGGTCCATTAAAAAGTGGTATAAGATCCCAATTTAAGATCTACCACCAAAGATAATAAATCTTGTACAAAAGTGGAGTCGACAACGCAAAAAGAGAGAGAGAGAGAGAGAGAGAGAGAATGAAAACAGCGAAAGAAGTGGTATTGAAAACAGAGAAAATTGATTCTTTTTTGAACAATGTGTAGATCTTGAAGGATCTTGTACAAGAACCCATTCTCCATGTTGGAGATCTCTCCACTTCCTTTATTGGGAGATCTTGTGAAGATCAGATCTTGAGCTCAAGATCTTTGCTTAAGATCTATCACTAAAGATCTTGAGCTCAAGATCTGATCTTCACAAGATCTCCCACTAGTGGTAGATCTTAAATTGAGATCTTAGACAACTTTTTAGTGGACCCTATAGTACCACATAGGATTAAAGATTTCTCAAGATCTCTCTAATTTTTTTCTTTAATGGTAGATCTCATTTTGAGATCTTAGGGAGAGAGAAAAAAAGAGAAAATTTATTCTTTTTTGAACAATGTGTAGATCTTGAGGGATCTTGTACAAGAACCCATTCTCCATGTTGGAGATCTCTCCACTTCCTTTATTGGGAGATCTTGTGAAGATCAGATCTTGAGTTCAAGATCTTTGCCTAAGATCTACCACTAAAAGTGGAGAGATCTTCAACATGGAGAATGAGTTCTTGTACAAGATATCTCAAGATTTGTACATTGTTCAAAAGAAAATCCATTTTCTCTCTCTTTCTCTCTCCCAAAGATCTCAAAATGAGATCTATCATTAAAGAAAAAAATTATAGAGATCTTGAGATATCTTTAATCTTTAAATTAGTTTATAAATAAGGAAAGATAGACTCCGTTTTTGCTTTTGTACGGGACTGACACTGACACCTATGCAATATGCAATAACAGAATTGCAATAGTGCAATTGTCTATTCATCATATTGCTAACATTGTCTTTCTCAATTTCGAATCATCAGTCGTCGTTTCCATTTTCATTCTCTTTTTAAATATAATTCATAATTCTATAGACTTACTTATTTTCTTAATTTCAATAAATATATTATTAAATTTTTTAAGACAGTAAACAATATTTATTAGAAAAATATAGAATAAGGTTTTAATATTTTATTTAAAAAATTAAAAACATAAATTAATATAATATTTTTTATGTTAAATTATCAATCAATTCAAACTGGAAGTATACAATACATTGTAATGAAATGTAATTTTAATTACTAGTGGAAGTACTTTTTGAAGATCTACCACTAGAGATGCTTAGGGTTCTTAGGGAAGATCTGGATTTTCACGTGAAGATCTGTTTTTCCTCTTTAGTGGTGGATCTGGGAAAAGAGAGATCTTCAACTGAAGATCCCTCCCCAAGATCTCCCACTAAAGTTGTTCATAGAGCATCTTTAGTGGTAAATCTTAAAAAAAGATCTTGAGCTCAAGATCTTTAGTGGTAGATCTTAAGCAAAGATCTTGAGCTCAAGATCTGATTTTCAGAAGATCTCCCAATAAAGGAAGTGGAGAGATCTCTAATATAAAGAATGAGTTCTTGTACAAGATTCCTCAAGATTTACACGTTGTTCAAAAAAGAATCAATTTTTTCTCTCCCTAAGATCTCAAAATGAGATCTACCATTAAAGGAAAGAAATCAGAGAGATCTTGAGAGATCTTTAATCCCTATGTGGTACTATAGGGTCCATTAAAAAGTGGTATAAGATCCCAATTTAAGATCTACCACCAAAGATAATAAATCCCGTACAAAAGCGGAGTCGACAACGCAAAGAGAGAGAGAGAGAGAGAGAATGAAAATAGCGAAAGAAGTAGTATTGAAAACAGAGAAAATTGATTCTTTTTTGAACAATGTGTAGATCTTGAGGGATCTTGTACAAGAACCCATTCTCCATATCGAAGATCTCTCCACTTCCTTTATTGGGAGATCTTGTGAAGATCAGATCTTGAGCTTAAGATCTTTGCTTAAGATCTATCACTAAAGATCTTGAGTTCAAGATCTGATCTTCACAAGATCTCCCACTAAAGGAAGTGGAGAGATCTCGAACATGGAGAATGAGTTCTTGTACAAGATCTCTCAAAATCTGCACATTGTTCAAAAGAAAATCCATTTTCTCTCTCTTTCTCTCTCCCAAAGATCTTAAAATGAGATCTACCATTAAAGAAAAAAATTAGAGAGATCTTGAGAGATATTTAATCTTTAAATTAGTTTATAAATAAGGAAAGATAGACTCCGCTTTTGCTTTTGTACGAGACTGATACTGACACCTATGCAATATGCAATAACAGAATTGCAATAGTGCAATTGTCTGCTCATCATATTGCTAACATTGTCTTTCTCAATTTCGAATCATCAGTCGTCGCTTCCATTTTCATTCTCTTTTTAAATATAATTCATAATTCTATAGACTTACTTATTTTCTTAATTTCAATAAATATATTATTAATTTTTTAAGACAGTAAACAATATTTATTAGAAAAATATAGAATAAGGTTTTAATATTTTATTTAAAAAATTAAAAACATCAATTAATATAATATTTTTTTAATGCTAAATTATTAATCAATTCAAACTAGAAGTATACAATACATTGTAAAGAAATGTAATTTTAATTACCAGTGGAAGCACTTTTTTAACAATGGATATGTATAAAGTTTTTTCAAGAATGCTTTTTTCACGTAGAGTTTAATTCTCTACTCTTAGTCTTTTCAAAACTAAATCTTACCATGGACATCTATGACTTAGTTAGAATACATCTATATTGATTATTTAATTCATAGTTATTAAACTATTGAATAAAAATAAATATGAATTACACATAAAAAAAACAAATTAACTCAGCAATGAAATATATTTTCCACTTTGTATCATACACCATTAAAAAACACCATTAAAAAAAACTAGTTTACTTAGGTAAAAAACTTAAATAATACTTTTTAAATAAAAATTATTAATTTGGAATTATTTTAAAATTATTTATGTTTATAGGACTGTAGGTAAAATACCAATCTAATTATGATAATTTGTCGTTTTCGTCGTTAATAAATGTCTCTCCCACTTTTGAACTTTCGATGAATCGTCGTCGTTAACCGTGGCTTTCACGGACATGTTCTCGTAGTAAACATAACCGGAAGAATCGATACCTTGGTCGTAAATATATTTTGTCAGAGGCGATGTTGATGGTGTTTGGAGTGGGTGGAGTCAAATGAAACCTTACCGTTGTTAAAATAAAGGAACATGATCCTGACACGACAAGCTGCATAATTAATTATGTTTTGATAGAATAGTTACAAAATTGTAAAGCAAAATTGTTATAATATATATTGTACGGAACATTCCCTGGAATCTCCCAGGCATGACACGCCGAATAAAGTTAATTTCCTTTTTTTTTCTTTTTTCTTTTTTGAATGTCGAGGATTGATGGAAATTTGAGAACCATAAATTACAAACCCAACAAAAATGAATATATAAAAACGAACAAATGAATTAAAAAAATGAGAAGTCAATGTTTAGTTCAGAAAATAAATGAAAAATAAAAAATGAGATAATTTGATAAGTTGTTTGAGAAAAATGTTAATTATATATATTATAATTATGGGGACCCAAGTTTAAATTAGGGCTGACTTTTGAAAAAATACAAATATATATATACTATTATTATCTCCTTGTGTCTTCTTTTTTTATAATTTGAACCCACTCTTCTTAATTTTTCAACTGTTTTAAGATTTTATATTTTATTGGATAACTTTTTTTTAAAAGTTTTGTTCACATTTCAATTTACTAACTACTTTCAGTTTTTTTAAGCTGAAATTTCATTTTTTTTTTCAGCTCATTACACCTTATTTCAATTATCATGTTTTTATTTTATATGTATGATAGTGAAAAAATATATATTTTAAATTAAATTATCCCTGTTGACTCAGAATTTGGATCCGCAACTTATTATAACATAAATATCTTTAAAAATATATACTAAAATAAATTTGTTTTGTTCATTTAATATAAAATACTATACTTCCCTCTCCTTTTCTTTTCATTTCGAAAGGAAAACAAAACATATGAATTTCAATTACTTTTGTCTTTATTTTCTATCCCCTAAGTAAACAAATAAAATATTTTATTTTCTATTTTTCCTTCCTTTCTCATTTAATTCTTTTTTCTATTTTTCTTATGTATCAAACAAAAAGCATAAAAGAGACTCGGTCTCTTTGGCAATGTTGTTAAATCGCTAAGTTGACTCGGTAAACTCGTCCGAGTCAATGATTCTGCCCCCCCAACCGAGTCAACTCAATAGTAAACTTGGATATGGGTACAGACTTGATAAACTCGCGAGTCAACTTGATAAACTCGGTTGAATCGCCGAGTTGATTCAGTGTGTATTTAAAAAAATAATTAGGTGTTCGTTTTCCAAATCGACCTTCATTCTATTCAATATTCTTCGATCTTCTTGCACTCTAGCGCCGTTGCGCGCTCTCCGTCGATCTTCTCCCTCTCGCACGCTCTTTGCCGGTCTTCTCCCTCTTGTCGCGCTCTCCGCCGGTCTTCTCCCTCTCGAGTCTCGTCGCGCTCCATCTCCAGTCGCACTCCCTCTTGATCGAGTCTCCCAAAGGTAAGTTCTATTATTGTTAAGTGTGTTCTGTGTAGTGTGTTCTGTACTTCTGTGTTTTCTCCCTCAGTTCCTCCGTGTTGGATGTTGGATATTCGATTTATTTTTATTTTTTTATATGAAATAGACTCTTATATACAATTTAAGTTTCTACGATTTTACGATTTAGCTCATCCCACCGAGTCTACCTAGACTCTATGATTTAACAACATTGGTATCTGATAATTGTATATTTTTCTTTTAGTTATTCTCTGACAAATTGCATGTATATTATATATGATATATACAATTATTGAATTGTACAGTGAGTCAAAACAGAATGAAAAAAAAAGTCAGAATTCAAAAATTTACTGTCCATATATTTCACTTTGATTTTAGTTTTTATTTTTATATGATTTTGTAAATTTTTATTTATATAGTTATATATATTTTAATTTTTAATATATATATATATATATATATTCATATTTTGGATTAATTTGAACCTCTATTTATCACGTTTTTGTTATCTGTTATCTGTATTTAAATCAGTGATCAATTTTACCAGTCTTAGGAGTTGGCTTTCTATGTCATGCATATGCATATATTTGGATTACCAGCCAGTACAAGAATGCCTTGATTAAAGTGAAAAGAAAGATAAGATAGAGAAAATTACAAGAATAAACAAACATTGCATTAAACTTTTAACAATATGATTATGATCGATGATATTAATATATTGTAAGAATAAGATATATCACCTATATATCTACCAGAAAAAAAGAAAGAAAGAAAGAAAGAAAGAAAGATCAATTATTGAGTACTACAGTGTCATAGAAAAAGCACATACGCGCGTATGCAATGAAAACAGATCTGTTACCTTCATTTTCCGATCAATAATACCTTTTCCAGGTAAGATATTAATATGGACAAAATAAAGCTCAAGTATATCATATATTTATGCGAGATTCCAAGGAATCGGTTTCAAGAAAGTCATTGATCAGGATAAAGTAGAACACGTGAAAGAACAAAAATGAAGCCTTAGTGGCACGATACTATTTTAAAGAGTTTGTTACTTTAAATATGAAATTTGTAACTTTTTATTATAAGTTTATTTGTTGATAAATTTTTTACATAATTATTACAAAATTATAAAATAAAATAAAAAGTACACTAACTAACATCCCTTGAGTTTTACTTAATTATGTATATAATGAATAATCCTCTTCTAAGTTAAACTAATTAACTTTCTTTTAGGAGGGTTTAGTATAATTTCAATTACCTCTCCTAGACAGGAGGTAAGCATAATCATAATTGAATCTCAAGAAAATATGTTAAATTTGAAAAAATATGCATGTTAAATGTAATTGAACTAAAGTTTAAAAGACGCTAGTATAATTTATCCAATTATAAAGTAATTATGTGGAAAAAAGATGTAAAAGATTTATGATAAAAGTAAAAGTTTTAAAATTACACAATTTGCATGTATATGTTTTTAACTTATATTATAAAAATAATTACTTTTAAAGTTTTAAAAACATGTTAATAAAGCTATTTTTACTTTTTAAAGTAAGTTTGTTAAAGGCAGACAATATGTTAAAAATTATACACACAATAAAAAATAGTTTGATAATATTTTTGTAAGTAAAAAAATTTCTATTTTTCATTTTTTAACCAATACTTTAAGACTTTAACTAGTTAGCATTTATCTTTTTTTATAATGCTAAAGTGAACCACCTTAAATAAAAGGAGGAAAACAAAGGAGCCTGCAGGTTTGGTAATGATTAACATATATTTACAGGAATAAGGAGACAAACTTCGAATAATTCAAATTACGATGGCTGTGGTTGTACGGTAGGTTTTCATACAAGAACATAAACCACACCGTATTTTACATTGGAAAATTAAAAAAAAATGTTTAATAACTATAATATACTAATATGATTGTCCTATCCTCAATCGGAAGACCCAATCTAGAGAATTTTTGGTAAAAAAGAGAGTAAAAATCAACTCCAGTATATCGCACAAATAAAATAAAAAGTACATAAAAGCGTAGGCATGCGTTATTTTTATTCTTCCAAATAAATTAGTTGAAAATTTAAGATAATTTTTTTAACTCTTTTTTAGGGCGGCGGGGGACAATCTTTTCCTTTTAAAAAAATAAATTATGACCATAAGTAATTGGATATATTTCTTTTACTTTAATACAAAGATTATAACCCTATGAATTAGCTCTGAAAATAAAAATCAATTACTTACAAATGTATATTTAGTTTCTCTTTCATTTCATTTCCATTTTTTTCCCTATCTTTTTGTTTCCTTTTCATTATATCATTTATTATATCTATCTCTTTCTCTCCCTTTTTAGAATAATAAAAACAACCTGTCTCTTTTTCTCTATTTTATTTTCTTCTTTTTCTCTTGTTCCTAAATTTGGGTGGACGTTATATTTTTTCATAAAAAATAATGTTTACGAGGGAACACGAACTTATTACTTAATTGTGACTCAGATTCATGCCAAAACGTGAAAGAATTACATATATTATTTATACAATATTAATTTACAACATCATTTTTTTCTTCTTTCGTTTTCCTATCATTCTCATAATTGACATTGTATTAAGTTCTGTACCATTTAATTGTAAGAAACCAACTTCTCAACGTGAAGGAACGCCCCTTAATGCGGCAGGATGAAATGCCTATCCATAAATAAAAGTTTGAAGATTTAAGAGTTTGCATTTGCAATTATAGACAGTGTATATAATGAGGTTCGCCATTTCTTTAACCAAGAAAGAGATCTGCGAGAAAGAAAACAGTTGGGACTTTTGTAGGACTAGGCAGGACACTGTGGTGTTAGCAAATTGAGATCCTAAAACTAATATATATGGGAAGTACAACTAAAAGTCTAAAACATACAGTTTTCTGATTTTGTTTCCGTTTACGGAGGTCAAAGAAATCGAAGCAATTAAAAAGGCAAATTAAAGATACGAATGATTTAAATTTAATTAGCTTAATTCATCCTAAAAATTAATTAATCTGATTGCGGGGAAGAAGTCCAAAGCGAGGCAGAAAGCAAGCGTCTAGATTTCCAATCCAACACCAATTTATTGCTCGCCAACTCCTCTACCCTATAACCGTCGTTGAAAAGACCAATTAACAACTTGGCTTGGCAATGATTGGCGAAGCTCATCGGAACTCCCCTGAAGCCCGCCGCACCCAACCACTCCCCCCACGACCCTCTCTCCTCCTCCTCCCCCGTCCGGTATAACCGGGCCAGCGAGCCCACTATCCTTGGGCCTAAGAAAACCCGCTCCACAAGCGCCCTGGCCCGGCCCTGCATCGGAAACCCAGCCTCCAGCGAGTCAAAGACCGCTGAATAGTGATGCAGCGAGTCCATAAACCGCCCCACGAACCCTCCAGCACTGGACCCCACCTCCTCCTCCACCAAAGTCACCAGCCTCGGCTTCAACGCTTTGGCTCCGCTCAAAAACGACGCTACCGAATCGGGGGCGCGGTAACTAAGGTGCGGTAAGTTCAGCATGCAGTTAAAAACCAAAGCCTCTCCGCGAACCAGCTTAAGCGACGAAGGTTTAAAAGTTTCGTCGGGGTCCAACCTGCAATGGTGGAAGGAGAACGGTTGGCCGAGGGAGGCTGCGAACGCCGTCAAGCGCCGCCCAGTTTCTTGGACGGTGGCGATGGAGCGGCGTCCGGAGCCGGTGCGGGACAATGCGGTTATACGAAGGTGTGGGCCCGGTGGGCCCGTTTTGTTGGAGGCGAGGGCCTGCATGAGGGAGGCCCACTGGACCCCTTCCATGATGTCGTAATCGACGATGTGGACACGGCGCTCGTGGGCCACGGACTCCAGTATGGCCTGGTTGGCGGTGAAGTGTCCGAACTTGACGTAGGGTGACATGTCCTGGAGCAGTTGGAACGCCGCGAGGGTGTTGTTTTGGTGATTATGATGATCGTCGCGGTGGTGGTGGTGGGGCCCACTTGACGACGTGATGATGTTGTAGTGGTGGTGATGTTTGTTGTTGTGCGCACCACCGCTGGCGCCTTCTAGCAGGCCTTGGAGGGCGTCGGTGAAGTAGGTGGCCAGCCTCTCCATGTTGGAGCCGTGCGGCGGCGCCGCGTGGGAGACCAACTCCTTGAGCCGAACCAATATCACTCGAGTCAGGTCGCGGCTCTTGGGGGCGCCGGTGAGGGCCTCCGCTGCGGCCATCAGGAGATGGACGAGTCTCAGGCCCTTGGAATCGTCGCCGGCGCCGGTTTCTTCCTCGGCGTCGTCGTCCTCCTCATTGATGGAGGCGGAGGGGGAGTTGCTGGCGACGTGGTCGTCGGGGCTGAGGTTGTCCTCCTCCGCAGCGGCGCTGTCGCACATGATGGAGTCGATGAGGTGGTGGAAGTCGTCGTGGGCGGCGGTGAAGGCGTCCCAGTTGACGACTGGGGACCAGTGGTTCCAGTTGCAACCATAGTCATCATCAGAAGAGGGGGTTGTGTTGGTGATGGTGCTATAACCGGAGAAGTCGAGGTTGTGGATAGCATCTATGTCGATGTCCATGTCTATTTCCATGGTGGTTGAGTTGACTATGTTATCGGTGACAAGAGAGAAGAGAAAGTAGTTAGCTATGTGTGGTGTGATGTGGTGTGGTGTGGTCTGGTGTGGTGTTGTGTGGGGAGGGAGATTTATAAAGGGGTTGAGAGTTGGAAGGAGAGATAAAGAAAGAAGGGTCTGGAGCATGAGACAGTGGGAGTCCAAAAATTGATGGGTGATTATAGAGTTTTGCGGGCGATGACTGCCCCGATGTTAGAATCAATGTTATAAAATACTATATTCATCATCATTACTACTGCCGTTTTTTATACCTTCATCTTCGACTTGTACAATTCTTCAATATTACTACTAACCCCTTCTCTTTCTAAATTACTTTCAACAAACCTCACGTTATCATCCATATCCTATAATTCACCAGGCTGACCCCAGTTAAAACAAAAATCAGTAAATAAATAATATAATTTTATGTATTTTAATAAATAAAAAACTATTTAAGTTCTTTAACTAGTGATAAAAAAATACTGATTAACATTTATCTTAAATTAATAATAAACATTGAATGGCTTTATAAATTATTTATTCTTGTGGTTTATTTTACATTTTTTTAATCAAATTTGAATAAAATAAAATATTGTTTTCGATTGGCTTAATCGTCTTAATGAGTCTTCAAATTCGAAGTACCAATGCTCTTTGCATGTGCTATTTTATTTATTTATTTGCATGTGCTGATTAACAGGAACAAGAAAAGCAAAAATCTAGCTTTATAGAGTCATGACTAAAAGTGTCAAGTTAATAATAGAATATGGGCATAATAAGTGGGTGAGAAGAAGCAAAATGAGTAAGAACAAGGACTATGGCTAAGAAAATGTTCTAGTGGCATTTGGACGGGGTGGGGTGGGGGTTGATGTAGTTATTTTGATGAAATACGCTTCTGTCCTCGCAAACATCATATAGAAATCATCAATGTGAAAGCTCAGTTTTGTTGAAAAGTTTAATTTTAACCTCATACAATACATCACGAAAAAGACATATATAAGCCTCAATATCTCGTAGTTGTATCTCAAAGGAAAATGTTAAAAAAAAGTTAAACTCTATGTGAAGCCTATCCCACTGGCCACTGCCTGACCATTTGATCCTGCCACATCATCTTGACAGTGCCCATGGTACTTGGCACCCTCTCATTAATTGGCTGAGACTCACTTCATCCCACATCATCCCGTCGGAAATGTCTTCTCCTCAGCCCTTCTTGGTCCAGGTTGATAAGGACTCCACACAACTTAGAAGTATTGTTTTTTTTTTAATTGACAAATGTTAGTTTTTAGTATTTAAAATAATATTAATCAGAGAAATTTGAATTCTCTCTTATCTCCCTTCATTCTTATTCTCTTTTTTTATAATATAGTTTACGAAAAAAAATTATCCAAACAAAATCATAATCATAGTATTTTGGTTAAGAGCTAGACTATGGAAAGGAGATCTGCGTACATTAAGTAAAATAAGAACATAATGTAATATTTGTCAAAAAGAAAAAGAACATAATATAATATTTAAGTTATGGGACTCTTTTATTAATCGACCAGTCTTTTAAAATAAATTCTCCTCATATTCCTAAGCCATAATTCTTAATTCTAGTTTCCAATCAAATCGTCAGCTGATTGCCCGATTCAAGATTATCAGAGAAATTGGCGTAGTAAAAAAAAGTGTCAATCAGAATTTCGGCTCTTGGAATAAAATTATATATACGTGCATGAATTCGAAAAACGGTTTTATTTGATTAACAACTTGAATGGCCGATTGTTCTTTTCCTTGTACGTGGCAGATATAAAAGAAAAAGGTGACCGTTATATATATTACAGAATTTTCATTAAGACAAATTTTTAAATATACGAAGAGCTGTACATACACTTTTGGGTTTTTAAAATGATCGCCCACGCCTATGGTTGTTTCATTGCATGTTTCGAACATAGAATAATCGATGCCGCGAATAGACGTGATAAGTCAAGTTGTCTTAATTAGAGATGGAAATTACTTTCATTTAACTAAGAGATTGTGTTTATATATGTCACAGATGCAAATTAAACTAAGCACCTTGAGATATTATGAAGGGACATAATTAAATAGCTCTATTAGAAGACCCCGCGATCGATGCTAATCATCAACGAGGTGCAGTATATTGTAAATTGTATGATGTACATATATAAATGCCTTTCTACATACCTAAAAGTTATATACTATATATACATTTCCAACGCTACCAATGATAAGTAAGTCTTTTAGCCCTAACTAGCTATTTGAATTATGTTACGTAGATAGATATACATGTAAATATGCCATTGAAAATACACTTACTTTGATTTGCTAAACAAGTCGTTTTTGCCATGTTCATACTATTTCATGAAAGTCGACTGTTTTTGCATTTTATAACCCTCTTTACAAATTCACAGTTTAAAGCACGCGTCAATTCAAATAAATATTAATTTACCGGGTTTAGATTGAAAGAAAAATCTGGCGTGGCTCAAAATTATTTAAATTTTATAAGTTAATAGCAACACTTTAATCGACATATAATTTAAAGCTAATTAAATTATGGTATATATTGGCTGTGACCACTAACACACTACCGAGTACCGAGGCTTTTATAATTTGTCATATCGAATTCGAAGAAGAAAAAAAATCCAAACCCACACCTTAATTAATGAGAAAAGGCATTAATTGAGAATTTATATAAAATATATTATAGATAAATAACAGAAGTAGTTTTTTTTAACGGAAATAAATAATAACAGTAGTATCTTCAATAAATTGAAAACACATATATGGCTGCATGTACGACCTTCTTAAAACTATGTTTCTAGATTGGTATCAATTGTATAATATTTTAGTTCATTGGAGCGAAAAACTTGGTAGAAATATCAAATTATTTGTTTTCTTATGCATATGAAAACCAAGCTTTTTCCACTAATTCCATTCACACCAATTTTAAGACTTACAAAACAAAACGGTTCTAACATTTTATATGTATATTGTGTTAATAATTAATAAAAAGTTAGATTAAACGAATATATGCTTTAAATATTTAACGAGAAATAAATAAGTCACTAAAAAGTACAATTTTAAATTATTATTATATTTTTATTAAAAAAATTGTTAACACCAATCTTTAACATTAACTTTAGGAAATTAATGGTATACACTTTTCATTAAAAAATGACTACATTTTTAAAGTTTAATAAATACTTTTTTAAATAAAAATGTATTCTAGTTTTTAGTTACTTAAAATTCGTCTAAAGAATTAGAAAGTAATAGATAAATATATTTCATTTTTTAATTCACTAAAAATGTCTTTAATTAAAGTACTTAGAGCATATATTTAATTTCATTTTTTATTTTATATTCTTGTTTTAATACCACTGGGAGTTTAACTCACTTTTTTACTTAAGCAACTACTGCAACACAAGTTGTGCTTCAGAATATGAAGATGTGTGAGGCAGCTGTACCTAAACAACAATTGCTTATACAGGACCTGGTTCTTATAGAAAAAGTAGGTCTAACTTGTACAAGAATCGTAGAAAATAAGGAACAAGGGTAAAAGTAATTAGTAGTCTAGCTAGATTCTTTAAGTATCGAATCCCGAATGTTAAAACAAAAAGAAAGAAGAAAAACAATAAAATCAGTATCCATATCAATCTTCAAGTGCTTCTGCTCTAACTTTTGCTTCCACAAAAGTTGGTTCACCGTACCGTTGCCCAGAGCACTTATATCCGTGCTACCGATACTCTCACCACATCACTGTAGATAGCCATGTGTTTGAGTTATACAACTTCTCCTGCCAAATCCGTCCCTTCCATGCATCGATCTGTTTGTCAGCAAAATCCACGTCTAAAAGTTACCGCAAGTGCAAAATATTTCAGACATGTCAAAATGAATGATGCAATCATTTTTTTAAAATTTACAAGTTTTCAAGACATGGTGCATGTTTTCCCTAGCTAGTAGTTATGGGGTCGGCAATGATAAACCAAAGATATTATCTCCATAAATTATGCTAACCCCCTACAAAATGGTTTCTGAAAATGACACTGACTTGTTAAACATGGCCACGCCCACACCATTAATTAAATAACTGGATTGGCCACAACTTATGAGAGTGCTGCAATAGTACAGTGACATCAGTAACACTTAATTATTCTTTAGTTCCTAATGGACTAATAAAGTCAATGGTTGACTTGATATGTTACGACGTTATGGGATTGTTTTACCCATAAATGCACCGAAAGAGTTGCCTAATATCCAATGGCCGGCATGTTCCTCAAAACCAGGCAAGGAGGCAGTCCCATATTTGTGAGGCAGTCTCCCCTTTCATGACTCATAATCCCGTTCGGGCGGCAAACAATATCACTTGTCAAGTTGTCATTAATCATGGTTGTTAACATGTCACTATATTATTCTTAATTAACAACAAACGCATGGAATTGTAGATACAAAGAAAGAAGCTAGCAATCATCTAAGTATTCTTTTTATTTCATTCTAAGATTAGTGGTTTGGTACGTTCTCGAATGATACATAATCCAATAAAGATTTAATGGGTTGTTTACACCAGGGTCCCAAGGTAAAGACAGTGAAGTTAATTATAAAAATCCCAAATCTAATCTCTTTTTCTTGACTCTGATTTATATTGGATTTTACATCAGTCTTGCATGTATATCCCATCATTTTACAGAGCTTGTGATCGTCACCATATATTGGAGGACCAACATATTCCTTATGACATATCAATCTCGAATATAAGAGTTAGAATACGTGAGAAAAAAACAGTTTTACAGACTCTTCAATAAAAATCAAAGATAAAAAAGAATCAAGGCTTATTTCTATTATTGAGTTGACCAAGAGAAATGTACTAACAACTTGTCTAAGATTTATCACAAATCAGAATATTTCATTTTATTTTCCTTGTAAAAGAATTGGAGAGTTGGTATCTCCATGATACTTTGTGGGTATGGGATCCTGCAATATGATAAGCAATGGTAGTGAAGTATCCTCTTCGATAGTAATTGGTGTACAAATTATTATTATTTTCATCTTAAAAATGAAGTTTTCTGAAAATGTTATAAATATGTTTGGTAAGTCTAAAATATTTGTGAAAATGAGAGACATAATTAATAAAAATCCCCTTTTATGAAAATCTTAGAACAAAACGATCATTTTCGTAAAGAATTTTTTTTTATTTGACGTTCTTTCTCGTTACTTATTATGACTGGAATAAAAAAATAAATAATTTTGAAATCAAAATAAAATAAAAAATTTATATTCCCGTCTCCTGGTAAAAAAGTTTTAGTGAGAATCATCATTAAAAAATTGTTCTGAATTTTAGAATAATTATTTGTAAAATTATCATAGCAAACGTAACAAAATATCATTCTAAATCTAAAATTCCCGAAAAACTTAAAAAGAATTGAAAAAACAATTTGTCTTAGAGAACTGAAGGTAATGAAGGCTGTTTTCTTGTGTGATTATTTAAGAACTTGCAAGATTAGTAAAAGAATCTTAGAAAGTCATTAAGGACTGGATGTAGCAAAATTATTTGAAACTAATCTAAAATTGGTTTAACAATGTATTTTTCGTAAAATATGGATATGAGAAAAAATGTAAATCATAAAAATATTAAGTTAAATCACATAAAAATAAGAATTTAATTATAACGCAATTTAGTACAATAAATTTTATATTATTATTTAATCACATATTAACATATATAATAAAATTCTCATCTTTTATAATTATTATTTTAGAAATCATACTCATAATGAATTCTGATCAACTAATTAATAATGTAAAAAATGTCACATTGAAAATGTATGAAAATTAAATTATAAAAATAATAATAGTTGGTTTACATTTATTATACCATCAAACAGGCTATATATGAATCTATTCTGCTTCCTAAACAAGCAAATATAATTAAAATGTCAAACATTATATTTATAAAATAGATTTTAGGGTTACATGTAGATACATGCTACAAAAGATACCCACTCACCGGAGGACTTAAAAAATAATCAGGAAGTAGGCAAGAGAATCTTTGGGTCATAAGTTATAACTTATAACCATTTTAATTAATATACATTCGAGCTGCCTATACAGTTGAGTCCCAATCTGGAAAGCGAATATCAAACAGAAAGAATAAGAAATTAGAAGAAAAAAACTAAAAGTAGAAACCCTCAAATGTGATGTTTCGGAAATTCCAGGCACAGCTGTGACCCTGATCTGCCAGTTGTTGCTTGAACAGTGTTGAGAAATAATTATAATGGCCTGCCTTTTTGGACAAATAATTAAAACACTCTAAACACTGCAATCAGTTCTTGCTTTTTATAAATTTGCTAACTATTTTTCTAAAGAAAGTGACCATACCAATACAAAAATATTTCTTAACTTGCCTAGTCTCATTTTAACGGACTGAATCTCAAATTTTTTTAATGGAATTTTTAAATACATCATCACTTTTAATAATTGTTTTTATAAAAGTCAATACTAGAAAATTTTCTTTATTCAATTTTTTATAGCTATATAAAATAAAAGTTAAACAAGTTTTGAAATATCTTAAAGATTTGAACAAATATTTAAGATCTTAAACGTTTGAACAAATATTTAATATCTTTCGAATTTAGTTCAACTTTCTTTTTTGTGACGTCAAAAAATTGCTAGTGGTGAACTTTTAATCCCAACAACGACAAAAAAAATTTATTGAAATTGATGAGGTATTTGAAAGGCCAGTCGTTCTATTTTTTAGATTCAATCACAAATTGTGAAATATTTTTGTATTGGCTTGGACAATTAAGGTAAATATTTATTGGAAAAAAAGAAGAAGGTAAAACACGCTTTCAGTGATTGCATTGTTTAGAAACTTCTTTTTATAGTACATTCATTAAACTCTAACCATAGAATATAATTTTTAATTTGCATTAATTTAAAAAAAAATCAACACATTTGAAATAAATATCAAATTAAAAAATCAATTTACAAAGAATTTGTCTAACTAACTCCAAGTAATTAGACCCCAAGCTCAATCCGTAACAACAACTAATCACTAAATCATATGGAATCTGGTTCATCTTCCTTACCAGTATTTCTACTAGTCTTTTTAACATATACCCAAAACATGTAAGATGAATTTATTTTTTCTTCTCATAGGAATACCCCAACTTTCACAGTTATATTTCTAACCCAAACTTATCTACAAGTTTTGATGATTAATTAACTTTATATATAGTTCTAATAATTCCCAACACTAAACACAACAACTTTATATAAATAAATTTATGCATGACCATAGCAACAGTGTCTACATGATTTGATATTAAATATTATTGGCTGCAAAAACATGTAGTTTTATGTGACAGTACACCAACTTGGATCTATAATTTCTGGGATTCAATTAATTTCTGTATACTTTTTATACAATTGTTATGGCGTTAACGTTTAAGTCAAACTTTGCTGCTCCTATCTCCTAGCTAGGTGAAGTTGATTGTTTACACAAGTTGCTTAGTGATTTGCACACATTTTTGTAACCTAAATAATTCAGAAGTGGGTAAAAATGTTTGTTAAGTGCATCATATATTAAGTAATACCTTATTAATTTAATAATTCACAATTACCTTTGAAATGGACAACGAAAACATCAAACATGAGGTTGTTTGTACATAATGCATGCATGCATGGTTACGGTGGGTGGGTCAAGTTTTGCCTCCTCACAGCTATAGCAATAGACATTGGAACACATATTCCTTATATATAACTGCTAGTTTTGCTTGCAATCACACTTGCAGTTTCAATCATAGTTTGCATTAAAAATAATAAGGGAATCTTGGGTCTTTGCAAGAGACAAGGAATCTCTATATCTTACTAGGTATATACGAGCATATATATCATATAGCAAAGAAGTTGCCAAAACATCGTGCTCATAAACTCATTGGATGATCTCGTGTTTTTTAATTACAAATTATGCAAACTACAGTGTGTTTTTGACTTGGATAATGAATATATAATCCCTCTGCTTTCATCGCCACTCATTTGTTCAATAAACAATATGTATGTTCGTTGAGCGATAAACATGTATATTCTTAAGAACATTAATTTAAACCCCAATTGCATTCAATTTGTCTATTTTGATCTATGAGTATATGGTTAAACATTTCTCAGAGATAGTTCATTTTGACTTTAAGACTCTTCAATTTACTTGACATCTTTTTTTAAGAAAACAAAAATAATCATAACTTAATGTTTTAAGTTGAATTGTTAGTACAAATCTAAAGCATATATATTTCTTAGTGGTAGTGATCGATAAATTAAGTCATCAAGGCAGCAGCTATAAATGTATTTACTATATAGTACTGCTGGTATCTGTTTATTCATTAATATAATTTGATTTATATATATATATATATATATGAACGGACCAAAAAGTGTAATTTTATATGTAAAATTAAATATATGATTTACTATTAGAAAAAAATTAAACATATTTCAACCCAAAAAAATCTATTTTACTTATATATTTTTTTATTAGTATTTTTTGTTTTTAATTTTCCTTTTCTTATTATTTATACATAAAGGATTCCAAGGAATCCCTTGCCCCCTTGAATCCGTCCCGGTATATATAAGACTATCTTTCTCTCAATAACCATTCAACATATTTGTATATTGTATATACATATTAAAGAAAAAATAACTAATTAATGCGTAGATTCATCTTATTATAAGTAGCTTGTATAAGGAAATGATGCAACTTTTTGGAGCGTGCGTGTGTGGGGCCGGGGTATTCCAATTAACTAATTAATGTAACTTCAATATGCAGTGGTTTGAAATGAAATTTTTGTTTAGAAAAAAGAACGGTAAATAGTTATTTTTGTCTTTGAATGTGTAGAGTGTTGATAAATTCGTTTTTGAAAGATGAAATTTTAAATATTTGTCTCTTAAAGTGGAAAAAAAGTGCGACAAATTCATATATCAATTGAAAGAGTTTACGTGACACATTCAAGGATAAATTTGTCAACGTTCAATCCAAAATATAATTTAATTTTCATCTTCTCCCTTTCTTAATCATCACAAGCATAAAATTATAATAAACACTTAAAAATTAGGAAAACAAACATACTAATAAACAAAATATTAATTAATACACATAATTTGTTTGTTAATATGAAATTTCTATTATAAAAACATTAGGTAATGACAAAATCAAGTTGGATATCATTTTTTTATAAGGATTAACTTAATGACTATTTATTTTTATTCAAATCTCATATTTTGGGTAAGGTACTATCACATTAGAAATTTCAAAGCAAAAATATGAGACAATACCTTATCCAAAATATGAGACTCAAATAAATTAAAATGCACAGTCATTAAATTAATCGTTACAAAATAATGAAACTCAAGTTGATTTTGTTACTACCTAATGTTGTCATAATAGAAATTTAAGAGCAATAGACATATTATGCTTATTAATAAATATTATTTTTATTATTATGTTTGTGTTAACTTATGCTTTCTTAATTTTTAAGTGTTTATTATAATCTTATATTTGTAACGACTAAAAAAGGGAGAAAATGAAGATTATATTATATTTTGGGTAGAATATTGACAAAATTGTCCATGAATGTGTTGAGCGTTGACAAATTCGTCCCTGAATGTGTCACGTAGGCTCTTTCAATTAACGGTAACAGACAAAAGTTAACGAGTGAATGAATTTATTGCACTTTTTCACTTTCATAGACAAAAATTTAAACTTCCCCATTTCAAAGATGAATTTGTCAGCGCTTTACACATTTAGGAACAAAAATGACTATTTATCCCCAAAAGAAATTTGATAAATTCTTTCATTAACAATACACTATTATTTTTTTTAAGGCGTCGAATTTGTTTTTCAATTTTCAATTTAAATTTAAAAATAATGTCACATCTCATTCGTACTTTTTTGTCCAACACTACAAAAAAAAATATATTTTCGACGGAATATTTCCGACGGTAACTCAAGCATTTCTGACAGATTTTTCCGTTGGAAAAAATCCTGTAGGAAATTTTTGAATTTTCGACGGGAAGGTTTTTGTGAGAAATTTTTGAATTTCCGACGGACCAAATTTATCCCGTCGAAAATATTTGAATTATTTTTCAAACTTTTTTTGTATTAATAAGTTATTTACTTTGCATTTATTCGATAACACATTCTTTATACGTTTACTGATATTTTCAATATTTTCTGGAAAAATAATATTTATTTCAAAATGTAAAATCATTTTCTAAATTAAATATTTTAATCTAATTTCAATTTTTTAATAAAATCATTTTAAATGAATTCCTTCTTAAGACGAATCAATCCCTAAATATATGGGTAGATGGATGACAAGTAAATAATTATGTTTTGAAGTCTTGTGTGAAGAAGTAAGAAGTAAAAAAATATTAGAAAAAGTATTTGATATTTAAAAAATAGAAAAATTATTTTATATTTATTTTGTATTATAATTTTAATATTTAATATCATACAGGTAATAATTTTGCATAATATATTATTGAAAATATAGTAAAAAGTTTTTTTAAAAACATCCAATGTATTTTTTGTAAAAAAAATGTATCAGAAAGTAATTTAACCAATACTTGCAAAGTAAATTATATAAAAATATTTCTAGTATCAAATAATTGATTTCATTTCTCCATCGGTCATGCTTTTCACTTTTATTTTTATTGATATTTTTAATATTTTCTATAAAATATTAAAATTTATTTCAAAATGTAAAATTATTTTGTAAATTAAATATGTTAAACTAATTTTAATTTTTTATAAAATCACTTTAAATGATGTCCTTCACACTACTGATTTGTGTACTATACTCTAAATTTTTAAAAATATCACTTATATTTTTGAGATATCACTATC
>PYAF01003999.1:3102060-3122831 GCA_007407185.1 Glycine tomentella | reverse complement strand
AATATTAAAATAATAAAATTTATTTCAAAATCTAAAATGATTTTCTAAATTAAATATTTTAAAGTAATTCCAATTTTTCATATAAAATAAATTTAAATGAATTTGTTTATACTAAGGACAAATCCAGAAATAGATAAGTGAACGTCTGAAAAATAAATAAAGATTTATTTTCCATCATATGTCAAACATAATAATAATAATAATAATAATAATAATATTAAAACTTGCAGGATAGGGACCATATTGAGACTCACATAAGAAGGAATGTGGTTATTAAGAAATGGAAAAACATAATAATAATGATGATGATGATGATGATTATGATGATGATGATTTTTAGTTATTACTATGTTAAGAAAACTTGTTTCAAATATGTGATTTAATGGTGGTTAAAAAAGTGTTAACATTGTTTCTTATTTAATACTGATATGATAAATTCACTATATTTTTATAAGTGGAGAATAAAAGATATTAAAATAATTTATGTGTGATAAAATTGCCAAAAAAATTGGGAATTAAAAATGTAATCAACAAAAAATCTAGGAAAAATACTCATTTAGTTTATATAGTTGCACAAACTAAAATCTATGATATATTAAAAGAGCAATTCAAATTGAATTTAATTTTTTTAGAAAGGACAAATATAATTTAATACCTTCAAAGGGTTATTTGTAAAAGAAAAAAAATTATAATTGTGATGAATCATTTCCTAAAAAATAATATAAAATAATAAAAATGGATCTGAAAAATAAAATATAAAAAATGAAGTTGAATAGTTTTAATTTTAAATATCATTCTCTATTTATCTTCATTCAAATTTAGTCTATAAAGGAACACTTGTTACAGTCCTATTCAATTTGTATAAAAATATAATTTATTAACATAATAAACATAAAGAAGTAAAAAATAATATTTCTTTATTTAATCACACAATTAACCTCTAATTATTATTTTTGTTAGCTAATAGACATGACAATGGGACTCGAATCCGTAGGCACCCGTCTAAACCCGCCCGATATTAACGGAGAAAAATCGAGTTGATCGGATTCACATTTTTTACGTTTTATAAATTTGGGGGCGGGGACGGGTTTCGTAATGATGATATCCGCCCCGCCCCCTCCTTACATTAAATTACAAAAATGACGTTGTATGGACCTGTTTGGATAAGCTTCTCTAGAAGTACTTCTAGAAGAAGAAAATAAGAGCAAAAAGATAACATGAGCTTATCCATAAGTAAAAATAAGTTCTCCATTAGTTAATTTGTAAAAGCTCACCAATATAACTTCTCTAAAAGATGAGATGACATCTACAAATTAACTAATGAAGAACTTATTTTTACTTATGGAAAAGCTCATTTCATTTATTTCTCCTTATTTTTTTCTTCTAATTAAGAAGTAAACCTTAACCCAGATCCCTCAGTTATCACTCTCGACGACTGGACGGTCACTCGCAACAACTTCTTCTTCTTCGCACTACTTCTCTTCTCTGCTTTATCTTCTTCTTCAACTTGCACACACAAGTGGTTGAGTTTCTACGAACAATGGCTCCCAAAACGATGGAACCTCACGAAGTTGAAGAAGACTCAGAATTGGAGGGGTTGGAGTCTGATCTGAAGAAAATGGCGCACAGGATTCTTGATTACCGAACAACGCTTCTGGATCAGCTCAACGCCACGTTCCGTTCGATTCTCGATGCTCGAAGACCCTTTCTTTCACTGGGTACCTCTCTTTCTAGGGTTTTTCTTTTTACAACTCTAAATTTGGGAAATTAATTGAATTTGATAAGATGTTTTTGGTGTGGATGAAATCTATGTGTTCTGTTTGAAAATCAATTTATGTACCTAGAGATGGGTAGTGTTGATTCGGTTATGGGATTTTGGTTTTAAGTTAGTTTCTTCAATTTATGTGCTTTTTGCTTTTGGGGGAAAGATTTAACCCTCTTTTTGGGCATGTTAGTTTTGAGTATGATGTGGTTGAAATGGGTGTTGTTTGAATCTGGTTTCTGGTGTTGTAATTGCTTCAATATGTAATGATGCTTTAATATATTTTAGAGCTGACTCTCATTGCTTTCACATGTTTTTTTTTCTTAAGCTATTTTCTTTTTATTTTTTCTGGTTGGCTAATGGCTAAATGAGTTTTGGACCTTCCTACCAGAAGTCCTATTATTTGTTATTTGTTATGATTGGATAAATTTCTCCATAAGCACTTACATTACAGGAAAATAAAATAAGAAGGAAAAATGAATTGAGGTTTCCTCTTAAGTTAAAGTCAACTTATGCACTTAACTTTTATACAAGCGCATTTAACTTCTCCATAAACTAAGGCACATAAGTTTTTATTCTTTCTGGGATTTAGGTCATGGTTGATTCTATGTTTATATTTTCTGGGAAAATAAATCCATCAATGTCAAAACTTTAAACTGTTACATAATTATACTTCAAGATTATTTCTTGTTTTTCTGTTGCCTCTCTTTTTATTCTCTTGGCTCTCATTTGCAAAATTCATTCCAAACTTAAGTATTATTCTTCTTCTTTCTTTTGAGATCAACCTGCTTTTACTTCTTATGAGAGTAAAATTTTGTGCCCAGCAGCACCTTCTGTTCTCCCTTGATACAATCATTTATGAACTCTCACTTATTTGGAAAGATTGTTTTGATGTCGAAATTTATTATCATAAATTCATAGTGAGGCTCTTAAAGGTATTGTGGAAGTCAAAAAATAAGTTTGTGTTCCTTTTTTTCTCCCTTTTCTTCAGGCTCCTGCTTATACTCCCATATTTATGTTGAATATTTGTATGCTTATTTGTTTTGAATGAATGATGGATGATTAGTAGCCGTAATACACATAATCTCACAGCATAGTTTCATATCTCATAAGTTGTACTTTTGCCTTGCCTATGATTGATATTGTTGTGAAGCATATGCATATAACTACATGTTTGGAACTTTGGAGCTCAGTTAGCTATGTTTGGCGTCTTTTTTTACTTCAATCTATGTTAGAACCTTCAACTGCATATATTCTACAAACAAATCAGCTAAATTCACTTGGGATACATAGTTGAAAATTAAGCATTACCTAATTTAGTAAATTTTTAAATGAGTTTAGAAGATCCATGATGAATCCTAAACTGCTGTATTTATAAATAAAGAAAATTACACTTTGTTATATGCGGTTTTCCCAACTTGTTCAGATTTTGATAATCTTAAGAGACTAAATTGGATGACCATTTTCTTTCAAATAATATTCATATATAAATTAAAAGGTCAGTATAATGGTCTTGATTAAATTATTGACCATGGACTACTAGAGGAGTTGCAAATGTTGCCTCTGTTTATTTTTTATTTTTTGCTTTTCATAATAGAAAAAGAATAAAAGAATGTCCTGTAGACTTGGATTGCATGCATTCACTCCTATGTTCATGTGGTTATTGATCTATAATTGGTTAATGTCTAGTAATCTATGTAGAATTGGATTAAATATTTAAATTTGGAAAAAGAATAACTTTTGTAATGCTTTGTTGGTGAGCTTTTGGTTATAAGCTAGTTTGAACACAAATGAAGCTTAATCCAACATATAATAAATTTGCGCTATGATAAATGTAGAGTACTGTCATATTACTATAATCTATGAGGAAATTGTAGGGAAAGGCCGTGCATAATGACTCACATGAGTAACAGAGTTCCATTCCATACTTCCACTTGTTGTGTTTCCTATATATGTACACATATAATCCAATATCGTGGGGATAACATGTTTAGGGCTTCTTTGGGTAAACTTATCTAGAAGTACTTGTAAAAAAAGAAAATAAGAAGATAAAAATGAAATTAACTTTTCCATAAGTAAAAATAAGTTTTTCATTAGCTAATTTTAAGAAGCTCATCAATACAACTTCTCTAAAAGATGAGATGACATCTATAAATGAACTAATAGAAAACTTATTTTAGTTTATGAAGAAACTCATTTCATTGTTTTCTTCTTATTTTCTTCTTTTAAAAATTTTTCTAGAGAAGTTTATATCCAAACATGTCCTTAATTCGTAACCTCAATGTCTCAATATATATAATAATACAGTATTCCACTACGAGATAAAAAAAAGAATGAGATATTCAGATATCGCAGAAATGCAAATAAAACGATAATTGCATCTCACACTTACAATGCACCATATTATATTATTACATTATATTGTATAAAATTAACTTGGAAAACATAATTAAACAAAACTTAATGAAGTAAGATATAAATTAATAAGATATATATTTTAGGAAGAAATGAAGAAAAATTGATGAAAGATTAGATTCATTACTATTTTTCTATTTGTTTATTTTTAATTTTTTTTCTTTCTTTTTTCTTTTTCACCTTCTTTTTCTAATTTTTTTATTTTATTTTTCCTTTTTATTTTTATTTTTTTAACTTTTTCATTCAATTTATCTATTACTCATTTCAATTAATTTGTATTAAAAGTGTTGATGTCCTGTGAATCAAATAACGCAAGAGGTATGGGTTATATTTGAGTTTAATTAGTTGTTTTTGTAGTTTTAGTCATACTCTGATGAACTTATAATATTCGTTTAGTCTCTTTTGCTCTATCGCGCTTCATAGGGGCTTGAACCCTCACGGTTTTATATTTATATTATTATTTTAATTATAAATTATTTTTAACATGATTTTTAAAGTAACAAATTACTTATAAAAAAAGAACATTTTTTTAGGACAGGTGTCATTCCCACACAAAATTTGGACACGTGTCACTCCCTCAGCCAATTTTTTCTGAGGTGTCACTCCCTCATTTTTTTGGTTTTGTTTTTTGTTTTTTGTTTTTTCTTTCTTTACACTCACATATGGCAAAAGGCTTTTATTTGCGGTGCCTTAACAGAACCTGGCCAATTTTGCAAAGGCTTCCATTTCATTTGAAATTATTTGAATTTCAAATTTCAAATTCAAATTAAAGCTGGCTAGTGGCTACCTCAGAAAAGGTCTGCAGCACATGGCTTCCTTGTGGAAGATTACTCCATTACTCCATTTTCGGAATCACCATCCGCTTCCACAAGGAACTTTACTCTATTACTCCATTTTGGAAACTGTTCTTCCCTCTGTTACGGTATTAGTTTCGGAATCACCATCCTGTTCCACAACGAACACTACTTCATTACTCCATTTTTTAAACTTTTCTTGGCTCTGTTACGCTATTATATTGGGAATCATCATTTTCGTGACTTTCGTTGCTTCTGCTATTTTAGTTGTTGGGCTTGTGTGTGGTAAATGCTGTGGTCATATTTGCTTGCGTTTTCTTGCCTCTTCTACCTTACATTTTGGATCACCATTGAAAAGAGCTGGGTTGCTTTTGTTACCTGACTCTTTTGTCTTCCTTTTGGTAACAGCTGTAGTTTGTTAATATTTTTTACTTGTGAGACGTTTTTACTGTGTTATGATTTACGAATCTCAGAAAACAGTTTGGTTGCTTCTGTTACCTGATTCTTTTGGATGTTTTTCCACTTCTATTCGTGTACATCTTTGTGAAAATATATTTGTTATCAGCATGTTAAATTTGATTACTTTAAGTTATATATAACTCCTGTGGTTACATTTGCTTGTATTTTTTTGCTCTGGTACTGTTGGTTTCTCAGTCACCAAGAATAATGACTGAGATTTTTGTGTATCACAAACAATACAGAGAAATCATGTTTTGTATTATTTGTAGTTTCTTAAATTGTAACCTTTATTTTTCAGCTGTTGTTAAGAAAATCTTGAAATACCAGACTTTTAATCTGGAGAATCTCTCCATTTTGAACTTGGTTATTAATGGCTGTCGGTAAGTTTTTAATATATTGAATAACAAATATTTTTATTCATGTCCGTGAATCTTACTAAACTGTTATCTGTGTATTTGGTTAGCACTATTCCGCAGATTGAATTCAATAGCTGAAATTAATGATTCGAAGGAAACTTGGAAGATTGCTATTCGCCTTATAAATATGTTTACCTTAGCTTTTAAAGAACAATATTTCCTTTTCAGCTTCTTCCATCATTCCCGCTTCCCGCAAGTCTCAGCTGTTTACCAGTAAAAGATTCAAAATTCAAAATGCACACTTTCAAATTTCAAAATACAGAGCATATCAAAACTATCAAAACGTGAGTGAGAGAAGAAAATGATATTCTCTCTTCTGCTCCCTTCCGTTATCTTTCTCCATTATCCTTCTCTTTTTTTCTTGAATATTTTTGCTATATTTTTCTGCTGTTAGCTTTCCTTCACACTGCATATTTAAGAAACTAAAGTAACTTTCCTTGACAAGAAGTTCGACAAGGTCACCAGCAGAAGAAGAAGTTGCTGATGAACCGAATGACCGGAACCAAACTTCTGTTCCGAGGTCGCGTTGAGTCGCAGAGGATTGCCACCACGTCTCCCGGCGACTCTCTCTCTCGGAATTCGAGAATCGGTTTATGAAGTTGATTGTTACAAGCTCTGTTTTTTTTAATATCCTGAAATTTAATTGTGGAATTTCGGCATTTTTCCTGCTTCGGCTAAATGAACTAAAGTCTAAAACCTTAGACTTAAATTAGCAGCTTCTTAATTTTATTGCATATTCTCCAGTTTTATTTATTAGTTTTGGTTTTCTTTTTTCTTTTTTTCTTTTTCCTCTTCTTTATCTGACGTCTTTGTTTTGTTTTGTTTTGTTTCTCCTTCTATTTTATTTGAATTATGAAGGTTGTTGAAGTGAGGTCTAATGGTAAAGTATCAACTACAAAAATCAACAAGGAGACAATTGTTGAAGTCAAGTGGTAAGTAAAATGCATCTATGTTTAAGGTTGAAGTTCAACAAGGAGACATTTGTTGAAGTCAAGTGGTAAGTAAAATGCATCTATGTTTAAGGTTTAAGTTAAGAATACTTAATAATCTGTCGCTAATGTCTTATCACTTTTTCGTGTGCTTAATGCTTATAATGCACTGTGACCCTAAAGAAATGGCATTGTTGAAATGCCAGAGAAGTTTGATCCTTCAAGATTTGAGGTAAACATATGCAATCCTTACTTTCCTTTTCATTTTTTATTCACTTTGCTATTCATATCATTCATATGTGTTTCTAACCTCAGACTTCTAAGTTCTAACAGATTATGTTCAATTATTATGCTAGGTTGCTCCAAAACCCAATACTTTTATGCCATTTGGCAATGGGGCACGTGCATGTCCTGGCAATGAATTAGCCAAGTTGGAGATTTTGGTGTTTCTACATCACTTAACCACAAAATACAGGTTAGTGAAATGGATTATTACCAAAGACACTGTAATTGCAACCATTTTCAGTCTCATGGGAGGCATATTTCAAAATTAGAATGTTTAGAATGATTTTATAATTTTATGGGCATTGACTTCATGTTGAATTGGTTCAGGCAGCAGCTACTTCATGTTGAAAGGCTTTTTTATAAGCCAAGGCTATGCTCCCACCTAAAAGTAAGTCCTTGGCTTGTCTTATGATTTTTTTTTTTATCCACAAATGCTTGTCTTATGAATACTTATTTGTAGTATAATGATATGTAAAGCTGTCTGATTTGATGCTGGCAGTATTTTCTCCAGAATCCTTGAAGGCACAAGCATCATGGTGCATGCATAATGCATTCTGTAAGTATATTTTCGTGACACTGGATTTTGTACTTGATAATGTTATTGGAAAGGAAACTCTGCATTGTACCAATTATTATGTCCGTTTGGTTGAGCTGAAATGACGAGAAATCAAAGTGAAATTGAAAGGATTGGAATGTAAAAAGAGAGAGTTCTTTAGTTGCGACCAAAGAGAGTTACAAGTTTTTAATTTGAAATATGGTTTTTCAACTTTGAGTAGGTGTAGTGCACTCATATTTCTTTAAATTTAATTAGAAATAGTAAATTTTATTTATTTCATATGAGTGAATTTGAGGTGTTCCAAGCCAACAACTGATTGTAAAATTGTAACTTGTGAGTGAGATATTGTTATGTACCACCAATCTTCAGTTCATGAAAAGTGATGAATCACAAAGCTATTTTATTTGTGGCTTTATTCATGATTCTTTTCGTTGCACAACACAAACACAACAAAACTGGCCGCATGTTTTTTCACTCAGCCCTTGTGTTTAGTAGGGTTTGCGCTAATTAGTACAGTGAAAACCTTTGTGACTTAAATTGTATTGCTAACCTTTTAATTCTTGGAACTCAATATCGATGCCTTTTGGATTTTGTAGAAAATAAAAATTATGGCAAAGGATAATTCATCTAAATGAAAATCTAATTGATTGTGATTATTTATTCTAAGACAATTTCAAAAGGATCTTTTGCTTATTCTCTGTACGAATAGAATACTGAATATGGATATTTATTTCTGTTATGCCTCTTTCTCTATGATACTGACTTGCCTGTTAGGGCTTACTAATGGCTACATAACCAGTGTATTGATAATTCTGATTCCTGAAATTGTAAAATTGCACAAGCAGAGACTGGTGAGTGTATTATTCTTGGTTTTTGGTGGTGTAGCTGCTGGGTCTGTTATAGCTTGGTTTTGGGTCATCTGACCAAGCAATTTGTGTTAATTTGGGGACTTTGATAGTGTCGTGTGGTTTCACTCAAATCAGAAATCAAAATTGGGATGAATTTCCTTAATTTGTTTCCTGCAATTGTGAAAATTTGTAAGCTTATATGTTGATATAATACAGTTATTTGTCAATTCTAATGAGCTGTTGTCGTTGAACTGTCTAGAAGCTAATATTTGGTTCTTTCTTAACTGTAGGATCCCATTTAGTTCCTAAATAGGATTGCTTGAATGCCTGCTAAAGTGGTGCAAACATTTAATTCTTGAATAGGATTGCTTGAAGAAGGATACGTCTGGGAACAGAAAAAAAAGTGTAAATACCAACAGACCTTGTGTAAGTCTTTTCCAAAGATAAATGTAAGTCTTAATAAATACCACCTACCTTGTGCCGAAATTCATTTTTTATTAGAAAAATGGGGAGACAAGGATTAAACTCTAGACCACATTGTCATAACGACTCTAATACTATGTCATGAACTAATTGTCCCTAAAGCATAAGCTGTTACGTGAAGACATATGAACAGTTTTATATTATATCTCTAACAATTTGATTAGTGAATTGTTAGTACCTTGACTGTATCATATCTGTTTCCATGATTTTCTAAGTTGCATATAAGATTATATTTTAAACCTGAAGTTTCAAGGGATGTTTATTTCCAACTGAACTGGTTAAAGTAAAAAATTAAGTTATAAAAAATCATAATAAAAAATAAAATGAAAAAGAATACAAAACGCTGATTCTTTAGTGTTCTACTTCTATAATAATTAAAAATCAACGATAATAATTTGAGTGATCATGGGTATGGCTGACGCTATTATACTTGTCTTATGGTTTTATATATAATTCTTATAAATATTTCTTTATTGTTTTGATTCTTAAATTTCTTATGATTTTAATTACTTCCTGGTTATTATTCATTGATAATGTGACAACCATAAGAAAAACATACTACATATCTTATTTTGTTAAAATTCACTCATAATATTATTTAATTTTTGGTAAGTTTTAACGAATTTTAATTCATAATTTTATAGTTTTTAATAAATTATTTAATATAAATTTTAGAAAAAGTGATAGAGGAAATGCTAGTAACATACCACACATCTTTGATATATTTAAACCAGGAAAAAATTGCTTTTGAGAATAGAAACTAGTGTGTTTGATTTAGGATATGTGATTTTTTGCACATGTACTACATTAAATTTGTGATTTGCTCTCTCAACTTGTATGAAGCAGTTAAATCATTGATGATTAAAAACCCTTTTTAATATATAACTTTGACTTCCAGTTTTTATCCCTCCTTCTTAGAACCCATTGATGGAGGGGGCCTCGGCCCGGGCCAAGCATTGGGTACTAACTTTCCTCCTCCATTTTTAGTAACAAAATGAAACAGCAGTAAGACCATAAAAGAAACCCCCGTTTTAGGGCTTTTGAGAAACTAAGGGTAAACGTTTCTAAACTTATATGCAGAATTAATCTGGAACGTGTTTGCTATGGGGAGCATTCCAGAAACTTCTTGCAATGTTGTGAAGGACTAGAAGTACTGTGGGGAGATCAAGGTTGTACTCACCTTTAATCCTGAGGTAAATTTATCAGCCCTTTTAGTTCTCTTTAACCAACCACACAAGCACTAGTACTATAGAGTTTGTATTGACAATTTAAGAATTTTATATGTGATGCAATAATAATGATACAACTTGGGACTGTAAATTTGTTTCTCTCTCTCTTAATAGAAAAAAAAGGTTTCAAACAAAGTACCCTTCAAAAGCATATAGACATGCACAGACCCTTTTACTGTGGCCATGAAGACTGCCAAGCTGATAATTTATCTGGTTGAAAAAATGTTTTGTTATGACTTCGATTAATTTCAATTATCAATGTTGACTCAATTTCATATAGGAACACCTGAAACATGGCTCCTAGTCCAAGGTCCTGAAAATTGGCTTTTTACTCCTTAGTCTATAAATATTGATATTAACTAAAGGCTGATTCTAAATTTCAACTTGCTAGTTCAAGTATTATTTATTTATATGCTTCCTTGGTACCTTATCCTGAGGTTCACTCTACAACTTTGGACACCTGGCTCTTAGAGCAGATTGCATTCATTCAATGTTAGGGAATCTAAATGGTCACGACCATGTGGTTCTTTTGAAATCTATTATTATGCATCAGTTATATGGTCTTCTCATTATATTTGAATTTCTATTTTTGGTCCTATATAGAAATGGGAAATGAGAAGGCAAGAAGTGTATGTTTCTTATTATGTACACCTAGTGAAGATGATTTTTTGCTTTCAATCATTGAATTCATTGAGGCATTAAGTTAATTGATTAATGAATAAAAGCAGCAATCATGGCATTTTTAAAAGTTGTCCTGCTGCTAGCTTCCCAATGCCTGGTGCAATGCCCATGGGTGGTCCCAGGCAATGCCCATGGGTGGTCAGCAAGAGTTAAAGAAACTCATGCAGGTACATAATTCATTGAGGCATTTAGTTAGTTGATTAATGATTTGTTCTTATCTGTTCTGCAATTTATTTTTCTTCTCCCTTCTGTGTTAGACAATGAACATGAATACATCACATTTAGCAAGGGAGTTTATTTTAGTATCCACCATCTAGGTACACCACTGATTTATTTATTAAAAGTCTATTTAATTTCAGTTTGGGTAACTAGGATTTGACTTCACCTTTGACTTATATTCATAAGAGTTTAAAATTATATTAGGTTGATATGTTCCAAATATGCTGTTAAGCCATCTATATCTCATTATTTTTACAACATCTATACATTGCATCTGTTCATTCATTGAAGTTATCTATTCCAATTGAGCCAAATTTCGAAACAGTAGTTACAATAATGCTCATTGATTGATTCTGTGTTAGAAATAGTCTCTGATGTGTCCATGTCTAGATAAATTCTCAATTAGGCATATATAGTGAGTTATCTATAATTTCTCAAGGTAACTTGACAAGAATAATTGGAAGGAGGAAAATTAACAAAACTTTTATTTTATGACTCTGGTAGTAATTTTGATGACTTAATTTTTTGTGATATGCTACTAACTTTTGGTTATTAATTGTTGGTAGCTGAATTAGTGAATATGTGAATGAATATACATGTATAGAAAGAATTGTCTATTAGGTAATTTTTGATGGATTTTTTCCGTCAATAATTTTTTTTTATGATTGATATGAGAAATTACCAATGGAAATTTCCGTTGGAAATTACTGATAGAACAAAAAAACCGTAGGTTAAATTTTTCAACGACCATTTTACCGTCGGACTTTTGTCCACAAAAATGCGGGTAGCTCGATCGTTCACATACATGGCTTCGATTGGTTTCGTTAAACAAAGAAAGCCGGAAAAAACCTTTCTTAGAAGTCATTTTCGAACCTTCGTAATGAATGGAAATTTTTTACATATAGCCATCAGACCATATGGATGATGGTAAGCAAGCAAACAACGAGCAGACATGGCAGATAAATCAACCCTTGACGCAAAAGCGCTTAGCAAACTCAAATGCACCACAGTGTAAGAAATCAGAGATTTTTTAGTTTTGAACTCCTAATTTCTGAAGACACTGAAAATAAACTTCAGCAACTTGCGCATCCGCGATGACAACATCATTACCGAGCACATGGATTAAAGTCGGGATTTTAGGCACAAAAGCTGCGAATTCTCTTGCTGCGCTTACGCTTATTCCCTATACATGTGACCCGCTATCAAGAAAAGAATTGCAATAGCTAAATGATGGTATGCAATATCGTCCGTGAAGTGATTGATGTTCGATGGGGCTTTCGCCCTTCAAGGTCTTAGGAATCGCGGGTGGAGAGCCGGTTGAAAGGCCTTCTGCCAATTGAGAATGATCCATTAATATAAAAATAAAATAAAAAAGATTTTTTGAGATGGAAGCCATAGACGACTTTGGAAATCTGTCGAAAATTGCAAGTTATCGATGAATTTTTGCTTTTAGCGACGGATATAGTCCATCGGATATATGCCTTTTTTTGTGCAAAAGACTTTGCACTAATTACCAAAGCTAATGCAGCTTATTCCTTATACCAAGGAAGTCAAATTAGCTTAATTAACTAAGTATAATAGGTGAGTGTTATAAATTTTCTGAACTTATCTTCAATTCCTATTTATGAAAAAATAGTTTGTTCCTTGTCCACCGAATGATCTCACTTTTTTCCCGTAGCTCTCTGTACAAGTGTAAAATAAATAATTTGGACAAATTTTAAATTATATTAAAAAAATCATTAACTATTTAGATGTATTAAAAATTCAACCTTTCAATGAATTGTTACAAAATAATTAAACTCATTTGTTAATAATTATTTATGGATGAATATTCGATTATCTATTTAAAAATATACTGATTTTATTTTCTTTTTTACTTGTAAATATAAAAAAGTATATAATTCCTTTTTCTTATGAGAACTATTTTTAGAAGATTTTGTATTGAAAATGAAGAAGTGGTATTGAAATATTCTGTTATGCAAAACAGCAAAAGTGATATTGCAATATTCTATTATGCACACTTTTCTATTTAAAAAGTTTATCATAGGTCCAGCAGAGAAGCAAAAGAAAATGGTGGTGGAAGCTCATCTGGGCCAAGTTTCGACAGAGGCCATCAAGGTGGTGATGAGCGGTGCCAAGGTGGATCCTAACCTGAATGTCACGATAGAGATCCGCATCCCCTCAAACGCTTTCACTCATTATCGATGTGACCACACGTTCTCGGTGTACCTCCACCTCGAGGAAATGTAAATCACCTCCACCAAACTCAGAATTCCCCAAAATCCACGTAAGTATTATCTTTTACATTATCCTGTGGACCCCCTGCTCAATACTACTCCAAAGGAAGGAGAAGACTACGAGTTCGATATCATTATTAATTTGCCTTCAGCCTCCTTTAGTCCTATTTGCAGTCACACTATTGTCGAGATTCGTACGTTTCTTATTCGAGTTTCTAATTTTCTAATTCTTTCATTTTCATATTTTGTTATTGTTGGGAGAAACACCCTTATCTACCGATAAACAGGGAGTCACAACAGACTCAACCCGCAAACAATCAGATAACAGAATAATACGGAAACGTGAACGAACAAAACGCGAAAAAGAATAGGAGAGAAAAACACTCAAAAAAAGTTTTACGTGGGAGGAAACCTTCTTCAACTCGAAAAAGAAAACCCACAAGACCTTGTCCAGAAATAATCCACTATTATCAATGAAGGTTACAATCACTCTCAACAGTCTTTCGCTGGAGATACTTAACCTCACCAACAACAATGGTGAAAACACTCTCTACAATGGTTGCTCACTACTTCTCGAAGACTCACTCTCTACAAGGGATTTTTCTCAACATCTCGGAGACACTCTATCACTTGCAGCCAACAGTCTCACTCACACATTCTACTGCCTCCATCTATAAATGGTGTATTTATAAAGAGGAATTAGGTTTAGGGATTTCAACACCCTTAACTGGAATGGGTCGAGATCACTCCCTCGGAAATTGGGCCCAAGTCAAGAAATCCCTTTTCAACACATTGGAATTTGGGCCACGCATTAAAACGGATAATATCCAACACTTATTTTGTAGTTAAAATATTCGGGTTGCCGAGATTGATGATCCCGAGTTCAGCACCACGATACATTTTGAGACTTTCACTATCGTATGCATACACTTGGTATGTTATTAATTAAATCATTGCAGCTTCATGAAGCCCCCGTTTTTATAATACACTCGCACTGATATATATTTATTTGTTTATTCAGGTTCATGAAGCCATCGTAAGAAGGGTGGTTCAACCTATGACGGTGGAATTTCAAGTGCCAAATAATGATAAATAAGACAATGCTGTTGTCTGATAAGCTCACCATCAACATGGCAACAGATGAGGGGATTGCTATCTTTGTATACAGACTTGCAGCTGACACGGGTTCTGTCCGTTTTAGCGTTCCCATTCATAATTTTTCATCAATAGCGTAAGAGGATAATTTTCACACTCGTTAGCTTCAAAAATTCTAAAATGTGAAAATTATCCTTACGCTATTGATGAAAAATTATGAATGGGAACGCTAAAACGGACAGAACCCGTGTCAGCTGCAAGTCTGTACACAAAGATAGCAATCCCCTCATCCGTTGCCATGTTGATGGTGAGCTTATCAGACAACAGCATTGTCTTAGTTATCATGTTGATATTTGCCATTTGAAATTCCGCCGTCATAGGTTGAACCACCCTTCTTACGGTGGCTTCATGAACCTGAATAAACAAATAAATATATATCAGTGATAGTGTATTATAAAAATGGTGGCTTCATGAAGCTGCAATGATTTAATTAATAACATACCAAGTGCATGCATACGATAGTGAAAGTCTCAAAATGTACCGTGGTGCTGAACTTGGGATCATCAATCTCGGCAACCCGACTATTAACTACAAAATAAGTGTTAGATATTATCCGTTTTAATGCGTGGCCCAAATCCCAATGTGTTGAAAAGAGATTTCTAATTCTTTCATTTTCATATTTTGTTATTGTTGGGAGAAACACCCTTATCTACCGATAAACAGGGAGTCACAACAGACTCAACCTGCAAACAATCAGATAACAGAATAATACGGAAACGTGAACGAACAAAACGCGAAAAAGAACAGGAGAGAAAAACACTCAAAAAGTTTTACGTGGGAGGAAACCTTCTTCAACTCGAAAAAGAAAACCCACAAGACCTTGTCCAGAAATAATCCACTATTATCAATGAAGGTTACAATCACTCTCAACAGTCTTTCGCTGGAGATACTTAACCTCACCAACAACAATGGTGAAAACACTCTTTACAATGGTTGCTCACCACTTCTCGAAGACTCACTCTCTACAAGGGATTTTTCTCAACATCTCGGAGACACTCTATCACTTGCAGCCAACAGTCTCACTCACACAGTCTACTGCCTCCATCTATAAATGGTGTATTTATAAAGAGGAATTAGGTTTAGGGATTTCAGCACTCTTAACTGGAATAGTTCGAGATCACTCCCTCGGAAATTGGGCCCAAGTCAAGTGAAAACTATCCTCTTACGCTATTGATGAAATCATAATTGGAACGCTAAAACGGACAAAACCCGTGTCAGCTGCAAGTCTGTATACAAAGATAGCAATCCCCTCATCCGTTGCCATGTTGATGGTGAGCTTATCAGACAACGGCATTGTCTTAATTATCATGTTGATATTTGCCATTTGAAATTCCACCGTCATAGGTTGAACCACCCTTCTTACGGTGACTTCATGAACCTGAATAAACAAATAAATATATATTAGTACTAGTGTATTATAAAAACATAGGTTGAACCACCCTTCTTACGGTGGCTTCATAAACCTGAATAAACAAATAAATATATATTAGTGCTAGTGTATTATAAAAATGGTGGCTTCACGAAGCTGCAATGATTTAATTAATAACATACCAAGTGCATGCATACGATAGTGAAAGTCTCCAAATGTACCGTGGTGCTGAACTCGGGATCATCAATCTCGGCAACTCGAATATTAACTACAAAATAAGTGTTGGATATTATCCGTTTTAATGCGTGACCCAAATCCCAATGTGTTGAAAAGAGATTTCTTGACTTGGGCCCAATTCCCGAGGGGCTGATCTCGACCCATTCCAGTTAAGGGTGCTGAAATCCCTACACCTAATTCCTCTTTATAAATACACCATTTATAGATGGAGGCAGTAGACTGTGTGAGTGAGACTGTTGGCTGCAAGTGATAGAGTGTCTTCGAGAGGTTGAGAGAAATCCCTTGTAGAGAGTGAGTCTTCGAGAGGTAGTGAGCAACCATTGTAGAGATGTTTTCACCATTGTTGTTGGTGAAGTTGATTGTCTCCAACGAAAGACTGTTGAAAGTGACTGTAGCCTTCACTGATAATAGTGGACTGTTTCTGTTGAAAGTGACTGTAACCTTCAGCGAGATGTAGGTTTTTTTTTTTTCGCGTTGAAGAAGGTTTTCTCCCATGTAAAGCTATTTTTGAGTGTTTTTCTCTCCTGTTCTTTCTCGCGTCTTGTTCGTTCACGTTTCCGTATTATTCTATTATTTGATTGTTTGAGGGTTGAGTCTATTGTGACTCCCTGTTCATTGGTAGAGAATGGTGTTTCTCCCAACAATGTGAAAATGAAAGAATTAGAAAATTAGAAACAGTGTAGGAAACGTACAAATCTTGACAACAGTGTGACTGCAAATTGTGCTAGAGGAGGTTGAAGGCAAATTAATTATAATGTTGAACTCGTACTCTTCTCCTTCCTCGGGAGTAGTATTGAGCAAGGGGTACATAGGACAATCTAAAAGAAAATACTTACGTGGGTTTTGGAATTCTAAGGAGAGGTGGCCGGGGACTTGTTGGGTTGTCAAAAAGATGAAGCTATCGTCCTCGATTTGGTGGAGGTGGTTTAGCATTTCCTCGAGGTGGAGGTACATCGAGAAGGTGTGGTCACATCGATATTGAGTAAAAGCGTTTGAGGGGACGCGGATCTCCATCGTTACGTTCAGGTTGGGATCCACCTTTTTCATTGACAAGCCGTGCCTAGAGATAACAAACTTGGTACCCCTCATCACCACCTTGATGGCCTCTGCCACCTTCTTAACGGTTGAAACTTGGCCCAGATGAGCTTCTACCACCATTTTATTTTGCTTCTTTGTTGGAGTTGTGATAAACTTTTTAAATAGAAAAGTGTGCATAACAGAATATTGCAATACCACTTTTGCTCTTTTGTATAAAAGAATATTGCAATATCACAGCTTCATTTTCCACGGTAAGATATTCATTTGATCAATTTCTATTACATGAATTTGATCAACAACTGTTACTGTATAGTTAATTACTAAAATCATTCATCGTATTTTTTAAATTAATGGGTCCAACTATTATATCAATAATAGTCACAAGAATAGAAATTCAATACAAGATTTTCTAAAAATAGTTCTCATAACAAGAAATTACATACTTTTTTATATTTACAAGTAAATAAAATTAGTATTATATACTTATTATTAAAAAAAATTACAAGTTAAAATATATACTTATCTCCCTACAAAAATTTAACCTATAATTCAATTATTATCATTCCTAATACGTCATTAACTTCTATATTAAGCATATACATCTTCTTTGTCACATTTGACTTTTTTATAAAATATATTTTAAGTCACACTAATGTGATAAAATTACATAGATAAATGTGTAAGCACTACACGTATGAATATATAACTCAACAATATGTATGGAATTTCTCATAATGGATTTTATACTAACTCTATAAAATCCATTTTTAGATTTTTAGACACACTCTATAAGAGTCATTTACTTTTCTATTTAAATACCTAACAGATAACCAAGAACAAGAAGTTAAAAAAGAAAATACTTAAATTTCCCATTACTGCACCTCACTCCTTCTATTCTTCTGCTCTCCTTCCTCTTGCCCTCGAGGACCACTAGATCTTGCTGGCGTTGCCCACCCCCAACGAGCACGCCGCACTCCTATCCGACGTTGCCAAACAGGTGAGCATCCTCGAGTCGACTTTCTGTGTTTCCGTGTGTCGCTTGCATGTGCATGTCGTTTATGAAGTGGTGGTTCTGTTTGCAAATGATGTGGTGAATGTGATTGTTGAAGGAGGCGCGATTCCGGCGTTGGTGAATTATAGGCACTGCCTCTCAGTGACCGTCTCTAGATCCATTGCCTTTCGACGGTTCGATCACGAGGTTGAGAAAGGGAGCGCTTTCGCACCAAGATTTCTTGCCGTCAAGGTAAATTGATTTTTCTCTAACTGTTATTTTGGATTATATTTCATATTTAACTGTTTATAACTCGTAGCTTGTTATATTTTGTAACTTTATAATTTTGTTAGATTTTCCTTAGTGCTATGCGAGTTCTAAAGTATTGCAATTCACATAAAACACTAAGGATTGAGTGGAGGGAAGGAGGTGTCTGGCGTTGTAAGAGGCAATGAAAGGTGTCACTGTCTAGTGGTTACATGATAAAAATTATAATTTTATGACATGATTGTGATTTATGGTACAAAATCTGAATGAGAAATTCCGTACATATTTTGAAATTTAATATTTGAATATGAGGCTGGAGTATTGTTGAGTTATATATTCATAAGTGTAGTGCTTACATATTCAACTATGTAATTTTATGACATTAGTGTGACTTAAAATAAATTCAAATGTGAAAAAAAGATGAATGTGCTTAATATAAAAGCTAGTGACCTATTAGGAATGATAATGATTGAATTATAGGTTAAATTTTTTAAGGGAGATAAGTACTTAAGTTTAGAGATTGCATATTAAATTTCATGATTTTATGACAAGTGTGTGATTTATAGTATATTTTATTTTGAACTATGTTTGAATAAAAAAATTGTGCTTATTGAACAGGAAATTTGTGTAATGTGGCGAAAAATAATACTTGAATTTTAACTTGTAATTTTTTGTAATAATAGGTATATATAATATATATATATAATACTAATTTTATTTACTTTTTCACTTGTAAATATAAAAAAGTCAGATATAGGTAACCAGTAAATCCTTGTTAGGTTTTACTTGATGTAAATTAGGGTGTTTGATCAAGTTTGCTATTGCCCATTGATCTAGTTTTTTTTTTCCTCTTATATTATGATTTTCTTTTAAGTTTCGTGTTGTCTCTTGTATATTTAATTTGATTTCTCAATGGAGAGAGATATTTACCTTTTAAAGTTTCAAGTATCTTCACACACATGCTATAGTGTTACAGTCCCTGCTAGTTCTTTTAGTTAATTTAGAATTGGAATATGTCCAATTGCACAAGGGTAAGAATCTGAGTGGTCAAGAGGAACAATATAATTTACTACAACTGTACAAAAAATAATTTAAACAGAACCTGTATGATAAGTATGAATCAGAAACAGATGCAAAGAGATGAAAGGATCTGAGTTCAACAATGTTGTCTCCTTAAGACAATTTGTTCCCTCCAATTGATGCTAAAGGTTGATGAACAATTGTCTCCCAGGATAGAACGGATCAACGTCTGAAGATTGATGGTACTTCGAATCAACAGTCCAAACAAACGAAACTAATGCTTGAGAAATCACTCAGAAGGAATGAAGAATTATGGGATATGAAAATGAACTAGTATCTAAGCGAGAATATCAAAAAAGATTAACTATCAAAACTCTATCAGTTTTTTCTACCTTTTATTTTCTGACTGTCTCTGTGTCTATTTATAGACAACAAACAACCCTGTTGAAGAATTGTCTGTAAACCATCGTGATTCTTGGCGATGAACCATCGTAACCATTGGTTATCGGAACGGTTGAGAGTAGTTATTATTTTTCTAACCTTTCCCAGGAGCGATTGAGAGTAGTTATTATTTTTCTAACCTTTTTCAAACCGCCTCTTATTCATAATCCATGGAGTTTAAACAAAAAACTCCAACAGTCCCGTGGTTCTGTAATATAGGAAGCTACATATTATGTAACATGGACATGCGGTGTGATAATAAACATTGCAATTTCAGCAATTTTTTAGAATGATAGTGGCTTACGAGTGGATGGGGATAGTTGGCAGGTGGTTAATATAACAGTTTCTTCATGACAATCAAGTGCAAGTCATATTTGATACGGGCTTGGATTAATGAAGGAAAAAGGTGTAAATGGCATGTATAGGAAAGGCATAGTAGAAGATCATGATGAGTTTCGGTGAAAATAATGTGATGTAGTAGGTGGAATGCAATGCTTTTTGTGCAATGATTTTGGAGTAATGAGTATAATATTTATACATAAATTTATATCATTAAAATATAACAAAAAAAAAATTAAAGTATAAATATGCATTGTATTTATTTTTTATTAAGTTTTAATATTTTAAAAAAATATTGGATATTTTTTTTTCATTTTAAACACTATAAAAATTGTACCTAATTAAAGAAAATCGAAACTCAAAAACATATCCAAGAATTTAGTTGTCAAAGTTTTGATTTTTACTAATATTTTACTTTGAAAATTTATAAGACCAGGATCATTTATTGGATTTAGTATAATATATCTATATATATATATATATATATATATATAAAAGAAATATGATATTTTGGTGTAACGTGTTTATGCACATTTTACTCTTATAATTACATTCAGTTATTATTTCATCTCTATAATTATCTTCATAAACCACTCAATAA
>PYAF01003999.1:3088496-3101960 GCA_007407185.1 Glycine tomentella | reverse complement strand
ATATTTTACTTTGAAAATTTATAAGACCAGGATCATTTATTGGATTTAGTATAATATATCTATATATATATATATATATATATATATAAAAGAAATATGATATTTTGGTGTAACGTGTTTATGCACATTTTACTCTTATAATTACATTCAGTTATTATTTCATCTCTATAATTATCTTCATAAACCACTCAATAAATTTTATCATCTTATTTTTTATTTAAAAAATGGAAAAACAATTAGACACTAAGTTTATGTTTTTCCCTAATATATAATGTTAAAAATGATAAAAATTACTAAGTCTTGACTTTATTTAGAAAATAAAGTAATAGGTATATTTTGACATGTTATGCATTTATTGAAATGTTTCGGAATTTATTGAGATTTATAAGGTTAGAGCCTTAACAATGTCTCTCTTGTCTGTTTCTTCCTGTTTCAAACTTTTATATGTTTCTTTATTTTCAATTACTTATAAGTTTCAAAGGAACATAACTCTATTTCTTCCTGCAACCTACTTTTAAGTTTCTTCTTTATTTCTTCTAAGTGGATATTTGGGATCTGTTGAAATAGTTGACATTTAAACAGTTCTGCATTTTTGTTGAAGCATGTAGTAGTTGATCACAAGACTAGAGGATCATATTTAAATTTCAATCATGTGTAAGTTTATCTGCATGTTGTCCTGATTGAAATTCTTGAAAACATATGTTAGACACCCACCCATTGCTAAGGTGTATGTTAGGAAGATAGGGAAGGGCAGCAGGACATTGGGTTTCACGTGGGCATTGAGGAAAATAGTAGAGATAACCATCAGCAATATTTAAGATGCAATGAATAAAATCAGTTGTAAATTTTCAGTGAAAGCAATGAGAGGAAGGGAGGAGGGATAGAGGGGGTGAGCAAGTTACAAGTGTGAGGAGCAGGGGAGGAAGAAAACCCAGGATCCTGAAGTGTCTGCATTGTCTGGGTTAGAATTGAAACCATTTATTAGCTTCCACCTAACAGGTTAAGCGGCTGTAAGGTGAAGGCTCACAGGTGGTTTTATATCTAACAGTCTCTAATTCCTTTTCTGTTTGGGTGAGCGTTTGTATCAGTTGTTGTACCAAAGCGATACTAATATCACCTTAGTATCAGTAGAAACATAAGAAATTTGAGTGAATACTCTCAGTGAAACATGGCTCTGATTTACAGTTCTCCTATCAATTTACTTGAGATGCTTCTTAAGATGAAGCAATTGTCTTTTGAATTCTTTTGTGTTGCATGTATTCTTTTGTTCCATATTGGAAACCATGGAACAATTTAGGTGAATTCTGCAAGTTCTCTAGAACCTTGACTGTTGCAGTTGTTTATTTAGAATGTTAAATTTTTTCTATAAATGTTTCAAATCATAAGCAGGCTGGTTCTCCTTCTTGAAAGTTCAAACATGCCCAAAAAGCATAGCCATACTAAAAACTCAAGTAGGAAATGAACAGCTGTCAACCGTGTCACCTGTGTTCCATTCAAGGAGGAAGCTCTAATCAAATTCCAGCAGAGAAAAATAACCACTCTAGCTGATTGCTAATAATCCAGTAATTTACCATCAAAATATTCTTGCTCACTCGAGCTGTTTCCATATGTAATAACACTCTAGTTCTTTTACAAGGGGTTGGGGGATATGGATGGTGCCTATCACTATTACATTTAGATCTTCACATTTTTTATTGTTAATTGCAACAAATTGTCACTTAATTTTAGTCTTTGAGCTAGATTGAAGTTAGGATTAGTTGTGTTGCAATGATTCAGGTTCAGGAAGCTGAGAACAAACTTGATGCTCCTAAAGATGCAAAGGAACAACCATGTGATGTAAATTATCTTCTGCCCATCGCGACTTCTATGCAAGTCTATCGTAACTGCCCATATATACACATGAGAGTCTCACCTTCCTCCAAGATCTTGCGATTTTCAGAGGCGTCCACGAGCTAACTCGGAGGGAGGATCGCCAGCTTCGCGGATTGCTGGCGGATCGCGCGGTAACTCGCGATGTGGACGGATCGACTATCCGTGTCGATCCCAGCTGAAGAAAAAAAAATAATAATAATTGCTTCACGGGTCGGGTTCGTTTGAACCCAATTTGAATCTCACCTTTTAGATTCGATTAGGCTCGAGCTCGAGGATTTGGAACTCAGTACTTAGAAGCTCTCCTCTGCGGTCTGCACCTCTTTCGTTCGTCATCGTCACTGCTGCTCTTCGGTCTTCGCCACTGCTCATCGTTGCGCTGCTCGTCGCTTGTGGTCGCTGCTAATCGTCGCCGTTCGGTCATGGACTGGTGCGCGTGGTGTGCTTTGCTTCATTGCTGGTGCTGTACTTTACTTCGGCACCTCAGAGCAGTCGAGCACTCGATGCTTATTAGAAAGAAGAAGTGAGTGAGAGAAGATGAGTGAGGTGCTGAATTAGGTTTATAAATGGGCTAGTTTTCTTCTTGTACCCCTTTTTCGCTTTTTATACTCCTCTTCCTGCTCATTTTTTTTCCTAATATAGGCCAGATGCACAACGTTACTTTCTGCACCCCTTTAATTATTTTATGCAGTTTCTATTTTACATATACACGTAACTCTTACGATCCGAGTTACGATCCTCGAGTTTCGATCTTTTTACCCCCTTCCGATCCTCTTCTGATCCTCGAGTTTGACAACATTGGTTGCAATGCTTCAGTTTCAGGAAGCTGAGAACAAACTTAATGTTTCTAAAGATGCAGAGGAACAACCGTGTGATGTAAATTATCTTCTTCCCTGCTCAATGAGTTATTTGATTAATAAATTTTCCTTTAAATACAATTACAATGCTTGCTTAGTTAAAAACAACTGTCAATATGGATGCAGTATTAAACTTTTAACTTAATTCTTAATCAGGAAACCAAGGGGCATGAACTGGATATTACTTTTAAAGATGTTATTTAACATCTTCCCTAAACCTACTAAACGTTTATCTTGTTTCATAATTTTAGTTTCAGTGTGTGCGTGGTTGTTGCTTGCTTTATGTTATCCAGTAGTTCTGTGTGTAATTCTTTGCTTCAGGTTTTATGAAGGTGTTATTGATTCTTATGATCCTATCAAAGGAAAGCAAAAGGTGAGATGCCTGTTACTGATCTTTTTTTATTTTTTGTTGAGGTTTTTCAGCTCTAGTATTCATTCAATCATCTTTGCATATTTAGGCTTTATATGTTGTTGCTACTTATTTGGAATGCATTATGTATTATGTATGCTATTCTTTAAATCAAAACCATGTAACATGCTGACTCAGGATATTCTAGTCCCTGTGTAGCAAACAGTAGCGTTGACTCAAATAATATCTTGGTGGCATATGACCTTTTAAACCATTGTTATTTTCAATCTTACTAATCTTCTGGTAAGTTTTATCTTTAATTTTTGGGCTTTGCAACTACAAAGTACAATTTAGTTCAAGGTTTCAACTATTGAAAAGCATGGATTTTTATTTATTAATGTGCCTAGTTTCTCCTCATGAAAGTAGGTAGCCATATTTTATGTTTTCATAACCTGTTTTTACTATTAATTACAAAGTGTTACTTTGTTTTCATTTTATTTTCTGTTTTCAAAGATTTGTATAGAAAATAAAAATCGTAGACATTTTGTCAAACCAAATAGGTCCTAATATTTCCTTCTGATGATTTCCCAACTTTAGCACTCATTTTAAAGGTAGATGAAAACACTAAGAGCTAGAATTTAAAACTCCTGGCTACTGAACTGTAAGACTTACTTCCTTACCAGAGAGTTGAAAGGAAAATGTTATTGCTCTTATATTATAATTTTTTTCACTCTTTTTGTGCATAATTCTTTAAAACAAAATTATTCATGTGTGAGTTATACTTACACTTAACTTTAAAAGTATATATCATTGAATAAGTTTATAATTATTTGTTAATATTTTGAATTGCTTTTCAATAGATTTTGTATGTCGATGGTGATGTTGAAGTGTTGAACCTCAAAAGACAGCGTTGGGAACCAGTTACTGTTGATGCTTATTTAATTACCCTGTGTTAGTGTGTTGCTGATTATTTTTCATAATTGAGGTGAGTATCATGTTTTGATGCTTATTCAATGATTGTATGTACATGTGTCACATGTATGTGCTGTTGTTGCTGTTTCATTAGATGAGGTGAATATAAAGCTTAGATGCTAATTTGATTATTGTATGTTCTTGAGTGTGTGCATGTGTGTGTAGTATGATATTGTATTATAAATTTAATTTATGCATGCCCGATATTATGCTATCAGGAAGGACTTGCTCATCAAAGGCATGCACAAGCATTAGACATGTTAAGTGTAATCTGGTCTTGCAGGACATAAATGCTTAATATTTTCTAATTGATAATTTTTTTTAAATGGGATAAATAATATAATAGATTAGCAAGCAGTCTTTTGTTTATTTTTTTTATAAACATTGCATGACTCTCTTAATTTAAAATTAAAATTTGCATTCCTTTCCCTTTCCTTCCAAAATCTCACATTAAAACATACCCTAAGAGATCTTGTGTAAGAGTAAAGGATCTCTCGTTTTGTCTAAATATTTATACCTTCATTAAACAATAATACTACTAATAGATGTCATTTCTCCTACATAATAATAAGTTTACTGTTGTGCTTTAAATTGGCCCAAATAACTGGTCATTAGTTTTAGTGTAATCTTAACTTCTGGGTCTGCTCAGCATGACTTTATTATGTAAGTACCTCTATATATAGATGCATTGAAATTTTGTTATTGATAAAGCACTGTTTTCATTACTTGTTATGTTTCAACTTGTCATTTTTTATTTTCCGAATCCAGTTTCAATTGAAAGAACCTCTAACTAGAAGGTTGTTTCTCTTATTCTTATTTTAAATCCCTTGAACAATGAAACATGAAGAGGATCATTTAATACATTGTTGTACACAAAAGAGGGAAGATTCTCGAATTGTTTGAGTAAGATTCTCAATGGAAAAATTCGTCGCTAATGTTTATCATGTATTTCCGACGGATTTTTCGGTTGGAAATTTCCCATGAATAAAGAGACGATAAAAAAAGAAACAGAGAGAATGTTGCAATACTCTGTCATGCACACTTTTCTATTTAAAAAGTTTATCAAATTCATTTAATCTATTAAGTTTTATTTTTGTCATTGGACAAATAAGAATGTCGGAAAATGAAGCAACGACGACAAATAAAGAAATAGAGAGAGAATGTTGCAAGCGAAATATTCTGTTATGCAAAACAACAAAAGTGGTATTACAATATTCTGTAATGCATACTTTTCTATCTAAAAAGTTTATCAAATTCATTTAATCTTGTTCTGATTGTTTCCTGAACACAAATGTACAGTACCAATGTACTGAATGATTGCTCTTGGATCAATTCCAACTCTGCTACTTCAAGAATATCAATGGGAATGATACCTGGAAATAACTGATCACAGAGAAATACACCAATGGATGTGGGGTGTGTGCTATGTGTAATTGAAAGAGACAGAGTCAGAATGTGTGTACCTTTTTGGTTGTAACCTCTGAGTATTTATAGGCACCTTACCTTGCAGTTGTTGCACGAACTGCCTCCGAGAATAACGGCCTCCACTCGTGCATTCTCAACTGCCAACCATGACCCAGTCATGGTCCACGTTCAATGAATCAGTTGAACACACCATCTTTTGACATCAACTGGGCCTTACAATAAGGCCCAAATATTATTTCCATAACAAATCTATTGAGTTTTATTTTTGCTGTTGGACAAATAAGAATGTCGGAAAATGAAGCAACGACGACAAAAAAAAAATAGAGAGAAAATGTTGCAAGCGAAATATTCTGTTATGCAAATAAGCAAAAGTGGTATTGCAATATTCTGTCGTGCACACTTTTCAATTGAAAAAGTTTATCAAATTCATTTAATGTATTAAGGGAGTGATCAGCAATCCATGATCAGAGACACAAATTATATTCAAGACTGGACAGGCTTTGACAACAACGCCTTAGTTTTCGTCCCTAACTCCCACCTTGGTTTGGTTGTCTAGATTACTATTCCAGGGGAAATTTTTTAAGAAATAGTATGGTTTCACACTTCTATTCCACTTCTTTAATTCGAATATTTTTTATTAATTCTCTTTCATTATTCTCTTTTCTACGCAACCAAACTCACCCTTAGTCAAAAAGACTGGATTACCGTAGTACCTAATTCATGAGATTCACGCCTTCCTCCAAGTTATTAGTTAATTTAACTTTTCAAATGATTTCCACAATTCCACGTACAGCGTTGTTATCGCACTGCACTCTCTTCCCCTCCAACCCCGAAATTCCCACCATGTCCACTGTTTCCACTCAGAAGTCAGAATGACACCATCACCCATCCTTTGAAATTTCACCATTTTTTCCCTTTTCAGATCCCTTTATATATTATCACTATTCTATATATCAATTTCATTTGCCACTGAAAATGAGACCACCATCCAGAAAACGCATTATCCTTTGCAAGTCCACCCTCCTGACTCTTTCTGCATCTCTAAAACTTCACTTTCATGATCCATTTATCAATGCTTTTGCACATGGTTTCCTATATGTATTCCTTTTGGATTGTGGCCCTGCGAAATTGTTTCCTTTCCATTGATTCACGATTGGATTTCGTACTTACAGTTTGTCTGCTGCTCATCCATTAATGAGGGAAATTTGAAATCACTTTTTTTTTTTTTTTTTCCTTTAACCACCAATTCAATCTTATACTGTTTGTCACATGACATGTCTAATGTTAACCGTGTTATGCTTCTATTGGTCACATTATATCAACCACACACACTCTAAAAATCAACCCTGTTTTATCCATTTTCGTTTAGTTTATATTCATATTTCCTTTTGAATTTGCTAGTTTCTTGGCAAAGAGTGTGTATTTTTGCTACGATTCAGTTTGGTTTATTTGAGGATGCTAGCTAACCTCTTCCTCTCGTCAAACCTTTCCAATTGGTTTAAGGACTCAGGACTAAGTCTTACTCTTACCTGGTAGAAAGTGGAGGATTTTTGTAAAAAAAACGAGAGTTTGGTCTAATGTTAGTATACACCTAGTATGAAAATGACTCATGAGCCACGCCTTTACTTTGATTCTTGCTGATTGTTATTTATGTGTTTGTCAGGTTGCGAAGCGCTTAGAGAAGTTCCAAAGAGATTGGGGAGGTGCAACCAATGACAAAGATGGAATCATAAACCTTGGACGAGGCTTTCCCAACTTTGATGGTCCAGAATTTATAAAGGAAGCAGCAATTCAGGCAATCAGGGATGGGAAAAATCAGTATGCACGAGGTTTCGGAGTTCCAGAACTGAACATTGCTATTGCTGATAGATTTAAGAAAGACACTAGAGTAGAGGTAGACCCTGACCAGGAAGTTACTGTCATAAATGGGTGCTCAGAAGCAATTGCTGCAACTGTGTTAGGATTAATAAATCTCGGGGATGAGGTTATCCTGTTTACTCCTTTATATGATTGTTATGAAGCCAATTTAACCATGGCTGGTGCAAAAATAAACAGCATCTCTTTGTACCCTCCAGATTTTGCTGTCCCAATTGAAAAATTGAAGTCCATCGTGTCAAGGAATACACGTGCCATTCTTATAAATACTCCTCACAACCCTACTGAAAAGATGTTAACTTTGGAAGAGCTCAATTGCATTGCATCACTTTGCATTGAGAATGATGTTCTGGTTTTTGCTGGTGAGGTTTATCATAAGTTGGCATTTAATGCGGAGCACATTTGAATAGCTTCTTTGCCTGGAATGTTTGAAAGGACAGTGACAATGAACTCATTGGCAAAGACATTCAACTTAACAGGATGGAAGATTGGTTGGGCCATAGCACCCTCACACTTATCATGGGGAGTGCGACAAGCACACGCGTTCATCACATTCTCGAGCGTCAATCCTCTGCAGTGTGCTGCTGCAGTAGCTCTTAGAGCACAGACTCTTACTATGTAGAGCTGAAAAGGGATTAGATGGCAAAGAGGGCTATTTTGGTGGAAGGATAGAGGCTGTTGGCTTCAAGGTATTCCCACCCAATGGAACATTCTTTGTGTTAGTAGATCACACCCCTTTTGGACTGGAAAATGATGTTTCATTTTGTAAATATCTGCATAAGGAGGTGGGGGTGGTGGCAATCCCTTCCAGTGTGTTTTGCTTGAATCCAGAAGAGGAAAAGAATCTAGTCGGATTTGTTTTCTGCAAGGATGAGGAAACTCTTAGGGCTGCGGTTGAGAGGATGAAGGAGAAGCTTAGAAAATGATCCCAATGCTTGATTAAGTTACGTGATATGCATTGAATTTTATGTTGGATTATAGTAACTTCTGTGTCTATGTTTTAGGCAGTCTATTTTCAGTTCTTACCCTCTTTATTTTTCATCTTCTTTCACCCTTCTTTTTTTTTTTTTTTTTATCTTATTTTCTTTTCTTTTATCTTATTTTCCCTTTTTCTTCTCCTTCCCCTTCCTCTTTTTTTCTTTAACTTCCTCTTATCAATTATTGGATTCATCTACCTCTGATTCCAATTAATTTGGATTAAAAGTGTTGTTGATGTTGATGTATTATAGTAACAAGGTTGATTGTCCAACAATCTAGCCATTACCAACTTCTTATTTGCATGTTTTCCTTCCCATGAATCTTGATGTTGCTATTGATGTGAGTTTTTATTTTTGGGGAGTGTGGAGTAGGAAATAAGCAATATTTAATAAGCATGCAGTTCTGTTGCAAATAACTTTCTTATTGTAGACCACACAGAATTTCCCAAAGTTTCTCGTGTTATAAATGGGAATAAGAACAAATCCTGAATCTCAATATCTGGTGTTATATTACCTGGTTTACAAAACCTTCTGATGCCTCAAATTTGTGCTAAAAATAATATCAAGAATGAGATTTACATGAATTTAGAATATTGATTAAATTACTTATTTGTTGGAGACATAATCACATATTTTGTTAATTGTCTGAGTTGTATGATTCTGGAAATCGGGAAGTTAAACCTTCCTTTTTCTAGGCTCTAATTCTAAGTTTTCAATAGGATAAACTTTAGATAGCAATCAAATATTCTCGCGGCAAAAGAAGAATCTCACTATTTATTAACTCTAAACACCTCATTATGAAAACAGAAATTAGGCCTATGTTGGCTCCCATATAGTTCAATATTAAGTATACAAAACTCATAACCAATTAATGACAATATTAACGGACTTGAATATAATCTGATAAATATCATAATATTAGGCAGTTCTAACAAAAAAAAGGCCACATGCAGCCACAAAAATTTATAGGAAAATTCTAACAATTTCTCCATAACAACAGCCATATGAAGTCCGAAGTTTCTTATATCCAATGGATCAACTGTCACATCGTGGATCAGACTCCGCTGAAGTTTATCTTATTAATCCCTCTGAAAGAGCATCTTCAGCTTGCTTGAGCTTCAAACGGCTTGTTCCCAAATATTGTTGAACATAAGCCTACCTATAACAGAAGTACCAATCAGAAGACAGATACTGGTTACCTTCTTGTAAATTCATTTATCCTAGCTTTTTCCGAGCACAGCCACTCGACACGAATAGTTAGCAGCTATAATGTCAGAGACAGACAAGTAAACAACAACAAAATCATAAACCATTCATGTTTGAGAAAAACCGAGACTTTCAAAGTCACTGACCAAAGGTCACTCTTCAGATCTCTTAATACTTTTTTTTTATAACTCAAGTCTCTTGATATTGACTTATTTAAATATGGTAGATTATTAAAATAATCTAATTTTGGCTGTTATTCCAATCACATTGGTTGTTGATTTTAGTTTCTATACATTGGTTGTTGATTTTTTTTTTCAAACTTTCTTATCATGTAATTTAATATTTAAATTTTATAAAAAAAATATATGTTTTTAATCTCTCTTAACTACTTGAAGTTAAAAAATTGCAAAATTTTGAGAGTTAGCCTAGGGATTGAAAACAATTTTTTTTTATAAAATTCAAAAACTAAATTGCATGATATAAAAATTGATTATTGAAAACAAAATTTAATAAAAGTGTAGAAATTAAAAATATATTTTATCCTTATATCTTCTTGTTATCAATTAACATTAAAAAAAGTTTAAATATATTTTTAATTCTTGAAATTTAATATTTTTTATTTTTTGTTCTTGTAATTTTTGTTTTTTTTAGTTATTGTAAATTATGTTTATTTGATGTTTAATCTTTAAAGTATTTTAGATAACGTTTTAAATCGTAAATATCTAAAGTATTATAAGAAGAAAAAAAAAAACATGATTCGTAAGAAAAGAAATATATTAAATTATATGAAAAAGATATATTTAAGTCTTAAAAAAATTATCCTCTGTTACACGTCTTGGTCATAAATAGAAAATGTGTCGCGCATCTATACACGCTGTTGCTTACTGCTTAGACAAAGAAGTTAGTTTGGGAAAAGAACAAAGAATTAATTTTCCATTTTATGCAAACATTTTTCTTATTTAAATCATTTTTATAACAAGAGAAATACGATAAAAAAAATGTTAAAATCAAATTCTTTTTTAATCAAATAATATATTTATATTTTCTTCACTTTTATAAATATTTAAATTTCCTAATTATTTTTTCTCTTCTAATTATATTTTAAAACAAGCTAATGTAACCAAAAATGTATTTTAAAACCGTAATTAGATTTGGAATTTATTTTTTATATATATTATATAATTCCAACATTTATTTTTTTTAAAAAAATTCAAGTATCATCAATGTAAAAACTTTCGTTGTATTAATTAATTAAAAATTATTTTGAGTGAAACTTTTTAAATAATTATTTTAAAATTAATTCATTTAACATTGCTGGGTATTAGGTGATTGAATAATAGTAGCAATTTAATTTTTTGTAGACTAATTAAAATGTGGCACAAATATATATTTGGTTGATTTACACATAAATATATTTGAGATGAATGTTTAAAAATTGATACAAATTATATATATTTATATTTTACTTTAATTTAAATATTTTAATTTTTTATTTCAAATCATCTTCACACCTTTTTTAGGGAGACCTAGACCATTGTGCCACGATTTTTTTTTTTTTTTACCAAAATGCCTCGTTGACCAAACTATATATAAGAATGCCACACGGCATAGTTCGTTAGTCAGAGCAGCGAACTACGTTGGCTGATGTGACACTCCTCAGATCAATGAGCCAGTGTCCCATCAGAAGCGGGCAGGACACGTGGACATAGTTCGCTATGGGGGGCAGCGAAGTACGTCACCTATTGACACGTGGCCGTAATGACCTTTTTTTTGAATTCGCGTCCACGTAGTTCCCTGGGGAGGGCAGCGAATTAGGTGCCACGTAGACTGCCTGTATGCCTAGTTTGCTAGGGGGAGCAAACTACGTGCTACGTAGACTGTCTGTATATCTAGTTTGCTAGGGGGCAGCGAACTAGGTGCCATGTAAATTGCCTGTATACCTAGTTCGCTAGGGGGGACAGCGAACTAGGTATGCGTCACGTAGACTGCCCGTTGGACAGCCACATAGTTTGCTGGAAGGTGTAGCGAACTACGTGGTCACCAGCGTCGTGTCACATCAACCAACGTAATTCGCTGGTCTGACTAGCGAACTATGTAGCGTGACACTCTGGTATATAGTTTGGCCAACGTGATATTTGAGTAATTTTTTTTTTTTGTGACACATGGGTCGAGGTCTCTTTTTTAGATATGATTTGGTACATGCGAAAGAAAGTGGGACGGAGAAAAGAGGAAGGAAGAAAGGGTGACACACGTGATTTGATTGAGCATGAGAAGGAGGGAGTTTTTGAAAAAAATATGTGAGTTCAATCGTTGTAAACTTTCAATCTAGTATGAGGAGATTTGTGCATAAATTTAACATTTTACGTTACTGTCCTCATTCTTTCTTTTACATAATTGTGAAAAAAATATACTAATCATAAAAGAATATTTTCATAAATCCTATCATTTTTTTTTAGAAGCAAGTATTTCACTGCTCAAAATCACGAGATTAACCTCTTAAGATATGGAGATCATCAAAATGTTCTTATTTCTTCCAATAAAATTGTCTCTGTATGCAAGACAAAAAATTAAACTATTATCAGTATGTTTAATAAACTCAGACATTTATCAATTATAATAAATCTTACTAATCTATCATTCTATTTCTAATATACTTTTATTTTTATATTTTCAGCCTGTTTCTTATTTATTTTTCTTTTTACTTGTTCTATTCCCACAACCAAACATTCATATTCCTTTAAACCAAACCCACACTGAAAGGTTTACTTACAGTGTCCTGAACCTGATAATCAACGGTGGAATAAACGTGTATTGGCTCCGAAGCAAGCATCGTTGTCAAACATACAATGCTTACCGAGGCTAGGTTGCACAGATTCATTGGGTGCTTGTCGCATGATGCCCTATCTCTACAAAATTAATAAAAAAGAGATAAAATATTTATCATTCTCTCTGGCAAACGCAGGCCTCTTAGCCGTCAGCACTAGCCATAAAGTGATATAGAAAGAAAGAATCAAATTCGACTTCTATGCAGGTCTATGGTAACTGCCCATATATAAACATGAGAGTCTCACTTTCCTCCAAGTTCTTAGGCTTTTCAAATCACTTTCACTCCCTTATCGCACCCTCTTTCTCTCCGACCCCAAAGTTCTCATCTTCCATTTCCGCCACCATGTCCACTGTTTCCACTCAGAACGACACCGTCATCCACAAAACGCAGCAACCTTTGCAGGTTCATCCTCTTCTCCCTTTTCAGATCATCACACTTTCCGGATCCTTTTATTATTAGGGCTCAAGATTTTTATTGTTCCTAGTTAAATCAGATGTCTGAAATCTGAATGTTAATTGAGCTCATAGTATCTTTATATTTTAGCTTTTATTTGTTCTGGCTACCTATTTCTTAGTATTTTCGTCATGATGCAGTGAACTTTCGTATATGGGATGGGGCAATCATACACTATAAATCACCCTTGTTTTTTAATTTCCTTCATTTTATAATTTATATAATCGTATTCCCTTCTGAATTTGCTTGGTGAAGATTGTATTTTTTGCTACAACAAAAATGATATGGACACCCAAAATGCTAATTGACACCCTGTGTAAATGAGAAAAATATAGGTATGATAAGAAGAGAGATAAAGAGAAAAGATGAGGGTTAATTTGGTGTTTGGAAAAAATGGGTTGTTAAAAATTCATTGCTCTTACTACAATTTAGTTTCAATTCATTTGAGGATGTTCGCCTATTTATTTTGTAAAACTAAAACCTTCTGCAAGGACCTAAGATCATATCTTGAGAGGGTTTTGGCAGTGAAGAGAGTTTGGTTCTGTTTTGTACCTGGCAATGGCATCTTCAGACCAAACTAATGCCAAAAAACATGGATTTTGTTTTGCTTCTGTTCTGTACCTGGCACTGGGTTGTTCACTGTTTGATTCTTGT
>PYAF01003999.1:3064797-3088396 GCA_007407185.1 Glycine tomentella | reverse complement strand
TGAGGGAAGGGGTGGAGTTTTACAGCAATGGTGATTTCTACGAGGGGGAGTTTCACAAAGGAAGAAGCAACGGGAGTGGGGTCTACCATTACTTCGTGAATGGGAGGTACGAAGGGGATTGGGTTGATGGAAGGTACGATGGATACGGAATTGAGAGCTGGGCGAGAGGGAGTCGTTATAGGGGTCAGTATAGGCAAGGATTGAGGCATGGTTATGGGGTTTATAGGTTCTACACTGGGGACTCTTATTCTGGAGAGTGGTGTAACGGTCAGAGCCATGGCGTGGGTCTTCAAACTTGCTCCGATGCTAGCTGTTATATTGGTCAGTTTAAGTATGGCGTCAAGCACGGTGTTGGCTGTTACCATTTTAGGTATCTTTCTTGTTTTTAATTCACTCGATTCTTGCATCATTGTGTGATTCAATCTCTGCCCTGCTCAATGGCTTTCTTTAAAGATCCCATTTTTGTTGTTGCTTCTGTTTTCCTTCGATTTGTGAAATTAGGGTCTCCTTGTTCAGTTCTTGAGTTGTTGACTTCTTGGATTCTACTTTTACTATGAGTTGTTGTTTGAGAAGCCAGCATTTGCGGACGTTCCTTACTCTCCTTAGTCCGCCGGGGACCCCCAAAGAAGCCGCAACTAAGGCGGACTAAGGAGTCTCCGCAGTTAGGGCGGTTTTTCCAACAGTTGTGCCAAGTTGAAACTTGTTTTCTTTCTCTTCTGTATGCATTGACTTGTTTCAAATTTAGATGACTTGGGTTGTCATATAAACGATTGATTGATATTTCTAGTACTGATTTATGTAGCTTTTTCAAAGATATTACCTGATTTTGTCTACTAATGGTAGAATTGGCAAGTTTTATTTTTTTTTTCTTTGAGTTAGCATTTATTATTTCGTGGGAGGTTCAGTAGACAATAAATGAGGTTTTGGAATGTGGCTTTTCAAAAGTCTAATTTTTGAAGTAATTGTTGTGATGCAGAAATGGGGATAGATATGCTGGAGAGTATTTTGGGGACAAGATACATGGATTTGGGGTCTACCACTTTGCCAACGGCCACTGTTATGAGGGAGCATGGCACGAGGGTCGTAGGCAAGGTATTGGCTCATACACTTTTCGAAATGGTGACAGAAGAAGTGGTGAATGGGATGCTGGCAACCTCAAGGAATCTCTACCACCACTATCTGATGTTGTTCTTCGAGCAGTTCAGGTACTTGTTATGATGGACATCTAATAAATTACTAGTATTAACTAACATGGTTGTCTTCTGGCTATAATCGCTTTAAAATGTTGTTTGTTTTCTTTCTCATATGTATTTGTTCTCATTTGATGGGTTACAAAAATTTCAGGCTGCTAGGAAAACAGCAGAGAATGCTATAAACCTTAAACGAGTGGATGACCAGGTTAACAAAGCAGTAATCGCTGCGAGCAAGGCTGCCACTGCTGCTAGAGTTGCTGCTGTGAAAGCTGTTCAGAACAGGATGGATGGAAAATTTTGCGACACTGATGTCTAAGAATTAGATGTTAGCTTTTGTTTGGAATTGTAATTGTAAATTTATTTTTTTTTTACTAATTTTGAGTCCTGTCCTTGGAAGATGTCACCCCGGTGAGCAAAAGCTTATTGGAGGTTGAAAAGAGAGTTATGCTTGTTTCACCACACTGTAATCTGTATATAAATCATGTATATCAATGAAAGATGAATTTGCTCAAGCTGTTTCTTCATGATCAGTTATTTTATTTTTCACTGTAAGAAGTGGTTGCACTGTGGCAAGTGAAGTTAAACTTAGAACATTGGGATGCTTGATACTACCAGAAAAGGCTATTTATCCTATCTCTTCTTTTTGGTCATGCAGGAATATTTGTATCGGCTGTGAGGTGACACTAAAATTGATTAACTCGAGGATTTGGCTAATCTGTTTAGCAATTATACGGCGATCTCTAAAAGAGTTACTAGTACGTTTAAGATCTGTGTTTAACGTTTTCAGTGTTTTAATCAAACATGAAATTAAGATTATGTGAAAAAGTAGATGCTGGTGTAAGATTGATCCTTGTGCACAGAGAATAATGGCTGTGTGCCCCATACCTGTATTGCAGCCAAGTTGTTGACACGAATAGACAAATAGCTGATGTTGATAAGTCTCTGGTTGAGAACTCTCCAATTAGGCCAGCAACTCGCAATGAAGTGTCAAAACCACCACCCATCACCGAAAATCCTGTCTACTTGTTTTAATGTATCAGCTGGTTGCATGTTGTTCAAGATATTATTATTATTATGAGAAACCGCCATTACTTAGATCAAGATACTATCATTATGAGAACTGCCATTTCTTAGATCGAATAAAATTACAAGAGAAGGAAACAAACAGATGACACTTTAATAGCATTATATTTTTGTAATAAGAATCCATGTGACGCTCTCCTCATGTAGGACAATGACAGGAATTCTCTTTCCATTATTATTATTATCATTATTATTTTGTTTAAACTGTGGGCACATGATGTAGTGGTGGGTAAGATCTTTATCACTTTTTACAAAAATATAAAAGGGAAAAGATTATGACTTTTCTAGCATGCTGGATCTACAATCAGAGGTTCTTCCATTGTAAAAAAAGAATTCTTTTTGTCATTAAAGAAAGCATATAACTTACTCTTCTTTTTTTTTAACTTCCTTTATTTTTTTCAATTTTTGGACTAATTTTCATCAAGTTTTGCCTGATATGGATTTCACTCTTTAAAGTGAAAAAGAAAAATAAACGATTGATAATTATGATGAAATTAATATATATATATATATATATATATATATATATATATATATATTACATATCATATGAGATGAATTTATCTTATATGAAAGTTAGAAAATTAAATCTGAACCATATAATTAAATATAAATCATCAAGATTTATTAATATGTGACTTTTTAACATGTAAATTTTAATTTTTATTTATGATTATACGGTTCAAATTTAATTCTCTCACTTTTATATAAGATTTCTTTTATCATAAAACATATCCTCCACAATCATAATCCTTAATTTTTGTTAATAATTTTATTACATTTTGTGTTATAAAATACACTCTTCTCACTTTAGAACAGACAAATCTTTTCATCTTAATAGTTTCACCTAGTATTTTATCTAGCCCTGGATTCAATATCTCCTTCTTTAAGCTTTCTTGTTCAACCACTCACATGCATCTCGAAAAAGTCCAACAAGGAAAGGGTAGATATACAGTACGGGGCATTAACACCATACTGAAGTGAACTTTATTTATCACTTGACTTACCATTTAGGTTTTCTGGATGGCTCCAATAATCTCGAGAGCTGGACTCCTTCCCTTTCCAAATTAATAGCGAGGAAAAAAAAACCTATCAACAAGGAGAAGAGAAGAAAATGAAGGAAAAATAAATACTTCGTGCATTATTTGTTCTAGTGTGTTGAATTTGACTTTTTCAAAGTGAATGTTATTTGGATATAAAAAATGTAAAAATAGAATTTCTATTAATTAAAAACAATAAAAGAAAATTTAATTAATTCATGATTTATTTTAGTTGTGTATATACTTTGTTGCAATGCACTCTCTTGAGTTTTTAATAAAAAATTAAAATGTATTTTTTAAATTAACACTGTAAATTTTCATTTTATTCTTGCTAAAGTACATATTCACTTTTAAGTGCTCGTGGAAGTATCTTAACATGCACCCAAGTAAGTATGAGTTGCAAGTAAAATGGGTCGAGAGTTTCAAAAGAATATAGCATCGTGTTCAAAGACCTAAAAAATTATAATGGGAAACTGAGTAATATAACTCTGTCCTTTGAATGTTACATGAAATAACTCAGTATTTCAGTAACTCAAGTAGTAAGTAACTAGTTAAAAGAGAAAAGGAAATTTTTATACAAGTTAAAAAAAGGAAATATAAAATTACCATACGACTAATATTATATCCTCATAATAATTTTTATTTTATTATTAAAATATCACATGAAAAAAAAATATATTATAAGATTTTTAAAATATAAAAATGTCTGATACTTGGTTTAATAGTTAATAAAATTATTAAGAGAATGTCGTAATGAAATTCAAAATTATTCTTATCGTATTAAGTTAATTTTATTGATATGATAATCCATTACTTATAAGATCTTGTGGCACGAGATTACCATTTAGGACCATAATGACAAGTATATTGGCTATCATAATTTGATGGAATCTGGTTTGAATGACTAATTTTATTGGTTTGGTCGCCTAAGGCTGGGTCAAATTCTGACTGGTATCTTAACTGCATGAATAAATAAGATTTTGAGGCTTTTTTTTTTTTTTTTTTTTTTTTTTTTTTTTTTTTTTTTTTTTTTTTTTTTTTTTTTTTTTTTTTTTTTTTTTTTTTTTTTTTTTTTTTTTTTTTTTTTTTTTTTTTTTTTTTTTTTTTTTTTTTTTTTTTTTTTTTTTTTTTTTTACTTTCTTGTTCATGAACCTTTTATCCCGGTCAAAGTTTCTTGAAGAATTCCCATAAAATATATATCTGCTAGAACATGCGGCGCTACCATTAACATGAGAGCAGCGAAATAAAAATGAATGAATGGAAGGATATTATTATTTTTTAAGAAAATATTATAAAATAATTTAACCTAAACATGCATTTGTTTAGATAACAGAGTTCTACTAACAAATTTGCTTGCTATAAAACTTTTGTCAAAAGGATGCTATATGTTGTCATGAACATGTTATAATCTGGTTAGTGAAATTCATTCACTCTCAAAGATGGGGAACAATTTCATGGAACCACATCTACAGATAAGCTAATCAAGTGACCGATGTGATGGTTAAACAATCGATGAATGAAAATTATAGTTTTTATTCTTTTGATTTTGCTCCTAGTTTTATTTTTGATGATGTAAGAGCTGATATAACTCAAGTTAGTTTTCCTAGCTAGAGGTTTTTAATTTCTCTTTTTTGTGTAATTCATGAAAAAAATGAGTTCTATTAACAATGTTTTGTAACTATCCAAAATGCATTATGTGGTCTTAGATCGATTAAAATATGTATATTTAAGTGAAAAGGTGATTAGTCACTTTAAATTAAATTTTTAGTTTAAATTTTGTGCAAATAGTAGTTTTCTAAAACTTTATTTTTTAAAATTGATTCGTTTGTCTCAATTAAAAATTTACTATTAATACAAAATTCAATACAATTATTGGATATAACGGGAGTTAAGGGGAAAAAATGTGTGTATTGTATGACCCTCTTATTTTTTTAATTGATAGATATTATTTGTTAATTTGTTAATAATATTTGAAGAAATATAGAAATAAAAGTGTACATTGATTTTAATTTTTCCATTTTACTTTCCATTCATTTCGATTTTTTGATCCAAATGATATATATATATATATATATATATATATATATATCTTACATTAATAAAATCAATAATTTCATTATGTTACTGGCTATTGCTGCAATTTTTCAAACTACTAATAGGCATCCCCTATTTTAAAATTTGCTAGGAGAGTTCTGAGCGGGAAGCATGTCTGGCTCTTGCATTCATTATGCATTATCGCTTGAACATTTCCCCGGTGTCATTGTCCCATTAATGTTTCCACTTTACCTCTCCATTTTTTTTTTTTAAAAACAATGGAGTTATACATATCTTACCCGAGGCCATAATTATTGCAACTATATAAATATAATATATAACCATACAACTACGCTTGGATACTAGTAGTCCCACCTTGAACGGACAAGTCAATCATCTCTTGATTTATTTTATTCAATTTTGTTACATAATATAATACGGTTTTTCTTCTTGTTCCGTTTCCTCGCACTCCACATTCTCGAAGGTGAAGAAATAATTCATTTTTTTTACTATTAATTTGGGAAAGCATTTATATCTATGTGATTATGTGGCAACCTGTGATTGCTGCTGGCCGGATGTTCACTGTAAAAAGACTTTACAAAGAACATAATTATAGAAGAACCAACTCTTTTGGATATTTTAGTTTCCTTCAAATTTAAACAAAACCCATTATTATAACGTGAACAGGACTTTCCATTTTACAAGAGGATGAGTTAATAATGGAGTTGTACAATTGGGTACAGTTACAATCCTAAATAGGGCACCTAGGTTTTTTCTACGCATTCTCAATGAGTCCATGATGTTAATGGACAGGTAAGGAACTTAATTAAGAATTAAGGCTATATATATATATATATATATATATGTAAATTTGTTGTGGCTAATAAACATTGTTATGTAATTATTATGATATATTTGACTTGAATTTTTGTGTGTACCTTTTTTTTTATGGATTTTGTCATTTTGTGTATTTTGAATGTGAAGAATATATAAAATTAGGGAGTCTTTTTAGTTTTAATGTAATAAAACTACGTTATTATATTTTTTTATATTATTATTATTATTATCATCATCATCATATTAATATCAGTTTAACTATAATTCAACAACAACTAAATCATTAAATTTTAAATTAGTATCTTGATTGGTTCAATCAATTGTTGGTTTTTAAAATATTATTTTTTAATGTTGCTTGTTAGATGATGTTGATTGGCCAAGGCTAAGTGAGCCAGACCAAATTGACAGTTTTACTTGCTACAAGACATATGAGAGCCTCGTTGCGTAAAAGGTGTATTTGATGAGCATCTTGAAGTCTATTTTTTAGCACTCTGAATTGAAGCTGCGTGTGTGAATGTGTTGTTAATTTCTAGCGTTCTTTCTCTAATTCCTCTTCCATTTCACAGTCTTTGCGTATTTTGTTTAATTTGTTTCTTCCTAATCAGGAGAAAGTGAAGGGTAGCTTTGAAAGTCACCGAAAGCTAGTTGTAAGAAAGCGGTAAGTAAAGGCCAAATATATTACTCTGTTCATATGCATCAAGCCATTGTGAAACTACACAACATTAGTCTTTCTTTTGCATTAGCGTATTCCACTGTTTATGATGATAAATAAAGAAAAAAAACTATCGTTTACGTGGGTTAAGAAATATTATTTGATGGGCACATGACATGTTTCTTTTATATATATATATATATATATATATATACCTTTTTTAAGGAAATTATAGTGACCCCTTTAATTATATACTTTTGGAGCTTGTATTATTTTGACAAACAATTATTGTGATCAAAATGTATATCGGATGTCCTACAATAATTCTCAATTTTAATTAATCATGCATTTTCGAATCTGATATACACTATAGGAGTAGTGTTTTAGATGGTCTCCATCACACCAAAGAGAAAATAAAGAAAACAGGTAGCTAGCTAGGCTTATAGTTTGAATTATTGAATTCCAATACTCCAAAACGGAAATGATATTGTCTATTGATATACCTGCCTAAAAGAGATAAATGGGACAACTACAATCCAACTCAAATTCCACATAGTGACGAAGGTGTAGCTAGCTTAACCCTCATTGTTAATAAAATGATAGATAATTTTGCTCTAGCCCAAAAATGCTCATTAGTTAATAGCAAATAAATGGCAAAGTGTGTATTGTACAACCATATATACATGGATATGTTCAGTTGAAACCGGGAAGCCGTCTGCTTTGACCTGCTAGTGCTAAGGGAGATTTTAATATAAGGAACTGAAAAAAGTGTTATAGTGACGTTTGAACCATTGAAAGAGAAAGGGAACAAAGCCTTGTCCTTATATAGTTCGAAGTTGCTGAGCGGGATGACAAAAATAAGATGTAAACTCAAAATCTTAAAGCCGTGATGCTGCGAACCTTTTGCTACATATTTTCTCCTGCGTCATTTTTTAGTCCTATCTGAGTTACAGCGACTAATCAATAATCATAGTCATCAACGTAGAAAGATTATGAACCAGCCACTTGTGTGCTGTGAGTGCGCAAGTCAATTCACCTAATCCAATTGTCTCTCTTGACTTTCTTATACGCACATAGTATTTTTCTCTCTTTTCGTAAACATTTTTTTTAAACTACTCCTATATAAAGAAAAATAAATATTATATCTGTGTATCATTTAAATGGTGCACAACTATATATACTTTAGGAGATTTTTTTTTTTTTACAGGATGCGTTAGGAGTTCTTTATAATGTTATAATTGAGAAACCCTATATTTAACTTCAAAAAAAGAAGAGAGAAACCCTATATTTAATAGAAAAATGTTAACCGTACGAACACCTATTATTAGGTTTTATACGCAGAAATATGGAAAAATAAAAATAAGAGAGAGAGAGAGAGAGAGAGAGAGAGAGAGAGAGAGAAAGAGAGGAAATCATAGATATAATAAATGATTGATGAAAAATGAAGAGATATATAAAAAGAAAAAATAGGAGAAAAGTTAAATAGAAGAAAAAGTATGTGTATAGTAATAACAACCCTATTTAATATTACATAACAAAAAAGTTATCTTATCCCAAGAGTCAAGAGCACATAAAAATCTCCTGAATTCTTAATCTTGCCATAGACTCATAGGTTAGTTGATATGATTATCGCAAATAAATTACCAATAACATTTTGAAAACCTAGCTTAATTTGACCATAAAACAATACTTTCATCTTTTCCACATGATGTCATTATTACCCCGCCTCATTTACACTTTGCATATTACGGAAAAACAAATTATACATTCTCTGCCTTTTATTTTATTTAGTTGCAGGGTTGAAAATTAAATTTGGATTTTTAAATAGTGTCAGGAATTGATTTATGCTTGTAATTATGTAAAATAAACCATGAAATTTGTATTATTAAGTTCAGAAACTAAATCCTTTAAATTGATAAGATATCTGTATTATTCAGTCTTTCTTAATAATGACATATTTTAACACAGATAAGATTTTAATAATATTAATTTCGGAAATTAAATTATTCTAATTAAAGTTATAATATATAATTGGAATGATTAATGATATTTTATAAATTATCCATACATTTGAAAAAGCATTTACCTTTTCCTTATAAAATTCAACATTTAATGGACTGATGGACATGCTCATAATTTCTTTTAAAGTTTTAAATTCTAAAAATAAAAATTTAAATTTTATATATATATGTATAATTAACTTTTTTTGGAACCTTTGCAAAAGTGCGAGCTTAAACTTAGGCCTCAATTGTTTGTGCTATGAGTCGGCTTCTTTAGTTTATGATCGTTCTTTAGCTGCGTGGCATCATCATTCATCCCATATTTCAAATCAGTTGATGATTCACCTGCAAAACACATCATTAATTAATTTTAGCTCTACCCAGATAAAAATGAACACCATTTATTTCTACCTGAAAATATATGGGATACCGGCAGTACTGGTAAAGTAAATTTTGTTAAAAAAAATGATAGAAGACGGATATCAACTCCTATTTGATGTTCTTGGAATTTGGACTGAAGAAAGCCTTGTGGATTGATTGAATTGAAAAGAATATCACCCATCAACATTGATGTCATAGTTTCATATGTAATTTGATCATACGTTCATTTAAGGAGTTTGTCTTTAGGTCAAAATATGCAGACATGGTCGGTGAGTTCGAAAGGTATTTCCTTTCCTTGAGAGAGAAGGTAATTGAGTGCTGCTACGACCTCTCAATTCAACAATAATGCTTTAGGCAGTGGTAAATTTGAAAATATTCCAAAGAGGAACATTTTCTAAGGAGACGTCACCAACACGTACATATTTTTCAAATAACTCACATATAGCATTATCTTTTTAATTTGTTTTCTTTTCCTCTTCTTTTCGTTATCAAAGTCAATGACTGACACGTTTTATACGCAACTAAAAACTCTTCTTCGACTTAATTATGTTAAAAAATAAAATAAAAAAAATTATCTTCCAAGTATTTTAAATATATTTATAGCTTTTAAAAGTATATCTTGTTGTTATATTAATTAAAAGAGAGAGAGAGAGAGACTATATTAAAAATTATCATATATTTGACATTTAAATAAGTTATTGTAAGAAATTGACAACCTATTATATAAGATAATTTATAATTAAAAATGATAGTGTAAAAAATCTTTATATTGATAATGTATTTAAATTAATTAAATTAAATTCAATCATTTTTTTCACCTTAAAAAATGTGGTCAAACGTAATCGTTGCAAGATAGTAGGCCTCTGGTGGTTTGTATGTAAATACTGGGACGTTCCAACTTGAACAATGCGCACAAACCTTTTTCACTTGCATCATTTGCGAGCAAAATATACATCGATGAGAATCATTTTGGTGTCTCCGATTATCATAATTGTGTTCCCAAATTTGGGTTGAAAAACTCTATGAGCATAACAGTGCACATAGTAACTGCGCCAGCCACTAAGAAAACTAGGCTAGTATCAACATGGATCGAGAGTCCATTTCTACTTTTTTGACTAGTAACTACTTTTTTGTGTTCCCATATATGTGTCTAAGTTTTTTTTTTTTTTTTTTTTTGTCCTCTCCTCGTACGAGTTCGATGAGTTGGCCCTGTAAATAAACGAACCCCTGGCCCAGTTGAATCCTAACAAAGTTTGCTTAATAAACAAGGAAGAATAAGGAAATGAGATCAATAATCATGCATTTCACTTTTTGGAGTGTTTACTAATCAATTGCTTCAATTGTAATTTCTTTCGTAAAATCTGTTTCCTTTTTCGTTCGTCCCTTTTTCTTTGTGCTTGATAAGTAGCAACCTTCTTTTTATTTAACCATGGATACAATGTAGCTTGCAATTGATCAAGAGGGAGAAAAATAGTTAACGATCAATAAGAGCAAATGTGGGAATGAAAGAATTAAAATTCATAATGTCTCAAAGCGGTAGACTTTCTCAGGAAACAACATATTAATTAAAATGATTCAGAGTTTGTCACACAATATATGTAGTCCCAGTCCTTGTAGAACATGGAAAGGCCTTTCTCCTAGAATCATCCATTTTGTAGCATGCATGATAGCATGGAACCAATGGTGGCCCTCCCATGCACAATTGCGTCATCACTCATCGATGCAATCCTCACGGTGAAAATCCGAAGTCCTGTGAGAGAAACAAAATCTTATTGTCCCATTTGCATGGAGCTGACTGCTGAGGAGTTTAAAGAGAGTGTTCGTTTGGTTCGCTGAACAACTACACAACGTTAACTTTCCCTGTTTACTGGCTTCATGAATGAAAGGGAACAAGAATGTGCAGCTGATTGTACTTGGAGCTTCTCAGACTGCTCATGCTTAACATATTTATCACTCGTTTCTTTAAATTTGGACAAAATGTGTTTAAGGTTTCTCATTTTTTTTATTTATTAAAATTGGTTTTAATTTTTATATTTTGAAAATGATGATTTTATTCCTTATATTATTTATAATGAGTGAATTTCATCTCTCACTTTAATAAAGACTAAAAGTATAATGATCGAAATCATCATTTTAAAATATAAAGACTAAAAGTAATTTTTGATTGAAAGACCTAAACATATTTTTGTATTTAAATTTTTTTAGCAAATTGCTATAATGGAACCCGTTCTCACGGTAAATACAACTCTCAAGTGGCAATTGGTGGCAATTGGTTTGAACGTTTTCTATTTTTAGTTTTAAATAAAATATAAAATAAGAGTAAAAATATATTTTTTATTAAAATTTAAAAAATATTTTCTCTGAAAATATTTTAAAAAAATGTAAAAAACTGAAAACAACAAATAAATACTTTCAACCTTTTATAAAGAAGTGAAAATGCAATAATAGCTTAGAGTACTTTCTTCTATATATGCTTTCTAAATCTTAAAAATTTAAAAATAAAAACAGAAAATAAATATTCAAACTAAGCATCATCTTAACTTCTCTCGAGAGTTATAAAATTGGTTTAGTAGTAAAAAGAAAAAGCAGGATAAAAAAAGTCATACATTCTATTCTTTCACCAACAAAAAAAAACTAGTCATTAACAATTAGTGTTTAAAAAAAAAAACTTGTCTTTTGGTGGATTGTGTAAATAAGTTCTTGAGCATAATACATCCGTCTCTAATCCTCACGGGTTAATTTGCACCAAGGTATAAGCTGGAAATGTACTACTTTTGATATAATCGCATTGCTCGATGCCGAAGCCAATCAGCTCCTTCCTAAAAAGGCTTCAAAGTTCATTCAGCTAGCATAACATTATCAGTTAATTATGGTAATGATTTAAGAAATAACTCCATGTATCGACAGAATAACTTAGATGTTTGTTAAGAGCAAATTACAAAGAAAAACTATTAGTAAATTGTGTGCATATATACGATATCGATATAAATCACTAGGCTTTCTCTATTTATAACTTGAGTAATAATATATATATATATATATATATAAATACTTATATATCATAAACACTTATTGGATACCTTTAATTTTTGTTTCCTTATCAAATAATATAATGTATAACTATACTTTTTCTCTGTCTAAAGATTTTTAATAGCATAAGTGTTCATTCATCTTTATCCTTATATATGTGTTTTTAGGGTTAAGCCTGCTAATTAATTTAACATTGATCCAAACCTGATCATAAAAGTATACCTTGGCCTATATATTAATCCATATGCAAGGTCGTGTGTGAAATGAATCCAACCCATGCACAAGTCAAGTACGTGGCTACCAAGTATTGGACCTACAGCAAGGAACAGTCCTCCCTCGCAAGTGAAACCCTAAATGAACACTCATCCTTTTCCTACCCATGCAAGGAACAGTGCAAACCCTCAATGCCTATAAGGAATCACTTGATGCAAACCCATAAGTCATCCTTCCTTCCCTCTTCGCCTATATATATATATATATATATATATATATATATATATAACATTCACCCTTCATTCCCAAACCCATAATCAACTTTAACTAACAATGTCATTGAGTCCTCCCAGAGAGAGAAACAACAATGGGAATGCCCAAGCCAGGACGTTCCAGCTCTACTATTGCTTCCAGTGCAACCGCACGGTCCGCGCCGCACCCGATAACACCAACCCCACCCAAATCACGTGCCCGCGCTGCTTCGGCCAATTCATCTGCGAAATCAACATGCCGCGTCCAAGGCTCGTCGTGGACTTCACCACACCGGACCCCTCCCCAGAAGCGCGTTTGCTCGAAGCACTTTCCCTCATGATGGACCCACCCATCCGCCGCTTCCCCGGTTTAATCCAGCCCCAACCAGAGGAGGTCCCCGTGTACCACCGCCGCCGCCGCCCGCGTCGCCGCCAGCCCGAACCCGAACCCCAACACCGCCCCCGCACCTGGATCGTTTTCCAGCCCATGGACCCATCCAATCCCTTCGAGCCCATTAACATCCCTAACCGACACGGCCCAGGCCCAATCCCGCGCGGACTGGACGCGCGAGATTATTTCTTCGGGCCAGGGCTTAACGAACTCATCGAACAGATAACAGAAAACGACCGGCAGGGTCCGGCGCCGGCGCCGGAGCGGGCGATCGAGTCGATTCCGACGGTGAAAATCGAGAGCGCGCATCTGAAGGAGAATTCTCATTGTCCTGTTTGTCAGGAGGAATTCGAAGTGGGTGGAGAAGCGAGGGAGCTTCAGTGCAAGCACATATATCACTCCGATTGCATTGTTCCGTGGCTGAGGCTGCACAATTCTTGCCCCGTGTGCCGGCACGAGGTGCCAGTGCCGTCGTCGTCGTCGTCGGAGGGGGATGAATGCGTTGGTGACGGCGGAGAAGGTAGGTTGCGGAGGTGCTTGAGGTGGACTCGTCGTTTTACTTCGCTTTGGCCATTCAATGCAAGGTATCGTCGACGGGTTCACCCTCAAGGAAATAATACTACTGTTGCTGCTTCTTCTTCAAGGGGTGAATCATACTTTATTTAATTCACTTCTTATTATTATTCATTACACTTCCAAATTACTATACATGATATTAGTTGTGCTAACTCTTGTGGTGGTGGTCATTGATAAAATTAAATCCTTCCTTGTCTGCTATATATTACATAGTAAAGTGAAAGAGTTGAGTTATTGTTATTCTCCTACATTTCCAGTTATCTCTAATCCCTTGACTTCATTAAGACCATACGGACCATGGTTAAACTACATTATTACTGTTATTTCTGAAATTAATAGCTAATTGATTCAAGAAGCTTGTAAGATCATACAATATATTGAAATTAATTTATATCCATGAGTTTGCACTAATTTGCTTCTAAGATCATACAATATAATCAATCGATCAATGACTTATAATGATTTTAAAACAGCTTTAGTGCAAACTCTTGGATACAAATTAATTTCAATATATTTTGACCTTTTAATTGCTTGTAAAAATTGAGTTCGCTCTGGTTAATTCAATTTGAAATCCTAAAGCTAAAATGGCGATATTAAGCTTCACTATGATTGTGCAAGAATTGTTCTCATATTGAAATATGTTTACCTTGTGATTATATGTTGATTATATATGTGATTCAAACATGAGGCAGAACAATAGGAAAATAAATCCAGGAGATTTTGTAAACATTTGGTACATGTATAGTGTATTACTATTATTTATTAGTCACCAATTACGTGATATTACTCACCATTTATTTATTTTTTGGGTGGCCAGGATATTCTCCATCTAACAGTCCCACATTATTCTCTCGAGGTACGAACCAAATTCAACATCTTTAATTCGGCTTAGCTCTTCTAGGTTTCTCCCAACAGATTTTGAAACCTAACGAGAAAAGAAAATAGAAATGCTAAAAAAAAAAAAAAACAAAGCATATTGATTATATCAGATGTTAGATTGTTGCGGTTGAATATATTCGCTCATACACTGAAAAGAGAAAATCATCTTTGCATTCATTAATTTTCAGCAGCTAATCGGAGGCAGCCCTCTTGCTGCATTCTTTAAGCTCTCAAATAGTTTACATCTGAGGCTCGTTGTCAACTGGTTAGGATTGTAACTTGTATGTAAAGGCAGTAGATTAAGATGTCACGATCACGAGTAAGTTAATTTGAAGCCTCTATTGTTTGTGTAAAAAAAATTACAGCGTTGTATAACCCTTTTTTTTTTTCTCTTGCTATGATGTCTTTCCAACTTCGGTTACATTATTTTTAAAATAAATAGAAGCTCAATAAACTTTTAATCCCATAACATACACCTCTTTCAATTTTAGTCTTCTGAAAAAAATTCTTGTCGTTTAGTCCTTGTTCATTTTTGTCAGTTTTAGTTCTTAAAAATGAATTGAAAAGAAAATCTTTCAAGTTTTGCAGGGGTGACATGCAGGGGTGACATGAGCTTGCGATTATTCAAATATTAAGTAGAATGGACTTCAAGTTTCAATCACGTTAAAAACTGAATTCATCACCAGATTCTACGAAGTTCGAAATCTGTATAATACTGCCACTTGTCGTCCTACCCTTCTATTTCACTCCATAGATAAACACATGTATAATTTAATGAGGGTGAGGATACGTGTTACCACAAAAAGATCCCGTGTCAAATTGCCATATTTGTTGGTTACCATGTTACATCAATGGGTACGCTGTAAATATTAATTTATTATTTGCAATGACAATTACCACATGTTACCACAACACGGGCACACTATTTTTTTTTTCTTTTTTCAGTACAAGCACACTTGTTATGTTATTTGTAAATCATATATATTAATAATTACCGTGTAAGTCTAATGTTTCAAGTTTGCATTTTTTTTTCTTCTTTTTACAAAATAATTATTAATATATATGATTTACTAAAAATGTAACTAGTAAAAAGTTCATTATTTTATTTAAAAATAATAATTACTATAATTTTGAGAATCTTCAAAGTAGTTTACCCTTGTTTTCACATGACCGACTTAGTGACTTTTTTCATCGATCAAATCGTTTCAAATCATCAATTCTATACCAAACATTTTCCAGTATAATATGAATGCTCAAACAATGCATGGTGTTATCACAAACTAAACATTGAACAACTAGAGTTAAAATTTTGGTCCCCTCTTTTACTTTCCTGCCAGCAAATCGTAAATCATCATGTACTTCACATGAGCGGGGGCCTATAATGAGTACCAGCATGGAACCCTTCCGTATACGCTGTGTTCTTAAAAATCATCTGAAATAAAGAAGATTTGGTGATCGGAGACATAATTGCATAACAGAGGAAAAGTTTAGTAGCATCTTCATATACTTACAGCAAGGTTCTTAAACTCTGCATTGAGGTTTTTCTGTAATTTGTCAGATAACACAGTACCGAGCTGCTCCCCGTGTAACTTCATATTTTCATCCTTGACCTGTATGACCAAGATTCTTTAGCCTGATGCAGGGGGTATAGCATAAGTTGGAACTGAAGGAAAGTATACATTTTTGTTTTACCTCTGAAAGCAATAATTGTGATGTTTTTTGCAATATCTCTTCAACGAATTGCCCAGCATCTGCAAAGGAGCCTGACGAATTAACATTTTTTGCTGGTGTCCCCTTTGTACTTTTCCCGCCAGAGGATGGCTTGACAACTTTAGCTGCGCATAATTTTTTTTGCTTCGTTACTAATTTAGTCACTGGGATAATTCAACCACAAACAAGCTTTTTCTGCTACCCTTACGAAATTGATGAACTAATGTGCTGAACATTTGTGAGCCATAGTGAGGTCAAATGTGAAAAATATAAGCCTGAACAACTAAATGTTAAACATTGTAGCAGTCAGTAGTCGCTAATGCAACAGCAGATTGCAAACAGTAGCTTCACCGAAAGTAAAGGTATACACCAGCAAACACCTTTTACTACGCTAGATAAATTTGCAAATTGTCTCAAAAGGATCATAAGGTCAATTGTAGGTCCTCTTAAACTTCTAGTTTCATATGGTACAAAATTCAATTTTAATGCATTCATCGTGTATTGACGTTTTTAAGGATGAGGAAATAAATGTTAACAGAAAAAAAAAATATGTATACATATACAAGGGTTAGAAATTAATCCACAAGAGGAAAAACAAAATAAAATAGAAGACTAAGTCACTCAACAAGTGTAATCATTTTATTTCTTTATGAGACCCAAAAAAAATGATTGCTTATAGAATGAATCATACATTGCTAAAATGCCTAATGTAACAATTTTGGGCGACTACACATCCTTATGCTAGTCTTCGAAGGATGCAGAAGATTTTGACTGATTCTTATCAATCCCGTTAAGTGGCATCATCAAATCTGGCTCTGCACTAGCTTTCTGAGGTCCAATTTAGATAACTTAAACTACCCAAGATTGCTTGCATTTCAGATACATGCATGGGAAAAGCAGATAGAGACTATTATGCAAAGGAACAAAAAACAATGTGATAAAGCAAGGCACCTTTAGCAATTACAAATTTACAAAACAAAAAAACTCAAGGTACAGCTGCACAATACTCTGAGTCTGAGTACTTTTCAAATCATAGAAATGGAGACAATCGAAACAAATAGTAGCTGTTGTTTCAATGCAAATAATAGATAAATGAACAAATTGAATAATGCAGTTAATAGAATTTTTTACCTGATGTATTGGTTCCATTATCCATGGAAACATGGTCTGCATCCTTAGGAACCTGTGAAGAAGATTGTTTTTGTGGTTGATCGGGTAAGACTATCGAACCAGATGGAACTAGTGCAGCTAGATCAGGGGGTTGATCTTTCCCCACTGTAGGATTGGCCTGCAAGGAGATAAGACAGACACACAATGATCATCAATGAATAAATAATAGGTGAATTTGTTATTTTATTTATAAAAAAGAAAAAAAAAAAAAAAAAAAAAAAAAAAAAAAAAAAAAAAAAAAAAAAAAAAAAAAAAAAAAGAGGTGCCTTAAATTTACTCACCTCCAAATCAACGTATGAGGGATTTCTTCCAATTGATTTAAGAAACTTGTCAAGATCACATGCATTTAGAGCTGCAATTGTGAAGGATAAGAGTCTAATTAACTGGGTTTTCAGTGCATCAAAGCATAATGGATTTGACATGAACCTAAAACATTATGTCTTAATCAACATAGATGAGCTAAAAGATATCATTTGGATACAAAACACCATGAATATTAAGTTCCAAAATTGTCAAATAGTAAGCATGAAAGAATTGGTGGACCCATGGTGTTGAACAAATACAAGTAAAAGAATTCCCTAATGTGGAGGAATGCATCTATATAATATTATCAACTTTATAAGAGTTGAAAAAAATGTGCAAGCAGATCTTTTATCCTTTTCATAAGAGAATCTGTTTGCTTACATATAGACATGTCATTGGACAGTGGATGGAAGAAGCAGTGCTTCTGAGACTTGAACCCTTGATCCAATAGCAGTGAAACATCTCTTCAGAAAGGAAATGATGCAACATAGAAGAAAAATAAATCAGTTCCTTGGAAATAGATTAGCTGAGTGGATCAGAAGAATGTTTATAAACAGTCTAACAAGCAAAAAAATAAACATGAATTCATGGTTTCAACAAGCCAGTGCACTAACAAATCAAGTGTGGCTAAGATCAACACAGTATTGATAATTCAACAGATTTAGTTCATCATTCAAGAGAAGATCATTTTAAATTTGATGGCAGGAAAGAAGCAACAACTAAATTCAAAATTAGTAGGATTTTCATGAATAAATGAAGAAACTTTATAAGAAAACTCAGAGAAAGATAGAAGAATGTGATTTAAGACTAAAATGAGAAACCTACAACTACAAGGAAAAATAGTGATGGATGGATTTCAAAGCAAAACATCTTAATAGTGAAAGAGGGAGGGAAATGCCTTCAGTTAATAGCTCCAAAGAACAGTATTGAAATCAAATTGGGTATGTGACCAAACATTCCCAAGAAAAAAATAATTAGATATCTCATAAGCAAGCAAACAGAATAAGAACATAAGCATACCGTGCTGATTCATTCACAAGTGCAAATGGAGTGACACAACCCAAGGGTACCTGGTGAGATACAGAAAAATAAGAGCATGAGGTAAGACAATAATTTCAACCATGTCATTAACACAATGTTGATTCTCTTCTTAAATTTTGTAATTGATAACTTCTCACTTAGCATATATAGAAGTAATTATTGTCATTATATAATTGAAACTTATAGTAACGACAATATCAATATCAACATTCAACATAAAAACTAAAAGGAAAATTTTACATTGATTGATAATAAGGTTCTGAATATATGCATTAGTGTTCACAATTGCTAATTGTGGAAAATGGCGGCAAGCCAATAAAGATAATGAATATTCTACAGATAAAAGCTATGAAACAGTTCCCTTGACAAAGATAGGACAAATCTTCGACCAGAGTAAGATTAACTGGATTTACCAATTTCTGCCACCAACTCAATCAGTCATTAGAGAGTGTCTCAATAAGAATTGTCTTTCTTATACACTATATAATGTATGGTGATACCAAGGTAACCAGCCTAATTTTACAATTCATGTTTAAAAAAAAAAAAAACTCCATAAAATCTTTTATTCAAATACTGTTGAGAAGCCAAGACTGTCGGAACACAAGCCTTTAGGACTTCTGGTCAATTTAATGGGCACAGCTTCTTCTTATACAAGGTAAGAGTGAAAGAGAGAAATGAAGGTTCCAGCAACAAAATGATTCATAGAAGAAAGGCATAGACAGACCTGAAGTACTTCACCTAAAGCCTCCTCAGGTGCCATTCTGAGACCACCTTTTCCCAAACCAAGCCGCTGAGATAACACTGCTCAGCTTTGAAGCAACAAATAAATCTTAAGAATATCCATTGAAGTGAAGCAATACAAACTCCCTAAGGCCTACAAAATCATGCATACCTTTGAGATCTACTTTGGTACCAGCTAAAGCAGAAACAACATACAGCCTGCTTTTCTTGTCCTGTTTAATTTATTTTTTAAAAAAAGTGTAGTAATCAGTGCATAATACGCATAACAAGTTAAAAACAAATAACAACAGAAATATATAGATGTTTTTTTTAATTATCCTCTTAAAGTATAAGATACCTTGAGAAATAAATTCTTGCTGAGGCCACCCCCCAAATGTCCAACATATTGAGCCTGAAGGTAAAATAAAACAAATGGATATTGTATAAGAAATAAAAAATGAACAAGATATGAATATTACCTGAGCGTCAACGGTCAAAACAACTGGATGCTCATACTGGGAAAATGGAATCTGAAGCTCCTGTGAATAAAACAGATAAATTATGACAACAATTAGCTTAGTCTCGTTTATGTTTGAGTTGTTCTGTGACTGGGAATAGACAATAACACTGATGGAATAGGAAAAGAGCGAAGAACCTTTAACCGCGCAAGAAGCTGTTCCTTGGAGAAACCCATGACTATGAGCGGCGAAAGGAATGAATGACTTGCGGAATGGAAACTGGAAACGATTGCAATCGCAGTGCGGTGCTCCCTTCGAAACGAAACCCCCGAAAGCACTAATCTCAAGGCCCGTTAAGAGCTTGGCCCAATACAATAATTTCTTTTCAGTTCATACTTGTTTTTGTTTAATTTTACACATATTATTTCACCCTGAAACAGTTTGCAGTTTGGAATGGAATTTTTGCCAAGTTTTAACAACCTATGTCCTGTCAATGTAAATAATTTTACACTCGCAACCAATTGAAAATTACTGTTAATATATTTTTAAAATAATTATTATAAATGTAAATAAACTCGACTTATGATTTGATGATAATATGTGATTATTATTTATCACAAAATCAATAAATTTTATAAGTTGGGTGAATTATGTAATAACTATACTAAAATTTAGACCAAAAATCAATTTTGATCGGTTAAAAACTTATATATTCACCAAACAAAAAAAAAGTTTTAAAACTTGTACACCGACATGTTTTATTAATTAAACTCCTATCCAATACAATAAATATAATATAAACTGATTCAAAGTATGTTAATATCTATCCAATAAACCATATGCTACAAACCTGACATTAGTAGCCCTCGAAAAAAAAAAAACTGACATTACTAAATCTCACTCATTTCATATCCACATTATTAAAAGAGAAATTATACAATATCGCAATTTACGTTTTTCAATTAAAAATCAACATATTTACTTTTGTTGAAATTGATTTTATGACTTTATTAAGAGTATCTTATATTTTTTATTATTTATTAAAATAAATTTTCAATTTGAAACACAAAAGTAATATAACAAAAGAAAACAAGAGATACAACAAAAAATTTAAACTAATTAAAAATGATAAACTTACAAATAACAATAAAATTATACATAATATAGGTAATAGAATTATGTACAGACAAAATATATTGGTATAATAATATAAAAGCATGAGTGGTATGTTGATTTCATAAATAAAATTACACATGAGCGTATAGGTTTGATATGAATTTGGCAGGATTTGCCTTTAATATTAGATTTAAAATTCATTTTTTTTATTAAGAGCATTAAAATTCAACTTGATTGAATAAAAAATTTGGTTTTATTACTTACATTAGATATTGAATCAGTCTATGAATATTCCTGTACATGTATTAATTGATGACACGATGGTATGCAATAAAGACCCAAAGTTATTTAAACAAACTACCGGACTAAATTTTTAGGTTATATAAAGGTACGATATAGTAATCGTATCAATCTTGTTGAAATTTGTTTTAATATAATAACAAATGATAGCATATACCCCAAATTTGATCACTGATTGCATTTTTTTTTATTTGTTGAAATTCATGTATCTTTATTCAATCAACTGAACTAACTAATTATATGCATTAATTAATATAAAACTATTTTAATTTAACTAGTATATATGTAGTTCTAAGTATTGATAAAAAAAAAACTAATATTTAATCTCATATTTAAGGGTTAGGTATAAATATCTACCGTCTATAAAAATAAAATAAAATAAAATCAAAATTTCACATTTAGGTGTCAGAAGATAGGAAGTGAAGTTTATAAAAATGGACAAACTATTACTTGCGTTGCATCTAGAAAATATTATTAAACAAAAATAAAAAATTAAAGGAAATAATTTATGTATCTAGGTTGACATTCAATTAAAACTTCTCATTAGATATATAATAAATTTATTAACTTTTATCATAAATATTTTAAAATTCATACATTTACTATGTTTTAATTAGTTGTAATTGTACTTAAACTTTACACTAGCTGTGTAAAATTAAACTTAAAAAAATCAATTCGTATTATAGACTTATAGTAATTCTTATTCTTGTCAAGATAAAAAATGGTTGAGAGAAACCATGGAGTAGCACACAGTTTTATTATTTTTGACTTTTGAGCAATTTTTTTATTATGAATATTCTTCTTTTGGCATAGTAATAATTACAGTTTGGTTACAGAACTGTAATACCGAGTGTCCAGTTTGCCAAATGCCCACTAGCCCTGGGGCTCTTAGAATTCCAAATGCTCACTGTCAACACTCAACAGACAATAGTTTCAAACTTTCACTCACACGTTTTAGACCAAATAGTTGCATTTGAGTTGATTACTGTGGGCTGAACAGTGAACAAAGAAAATAAATACTGTCGTTACTGAGACACCTTCACGGTTAAAAATCACTTCCTGTATTATATGCAAGATAATTTGCATATATAAAGTTGCATTATTTTGCGTTGTTTGAAAGGGGCGCCATGTGAAACAAATCAAACAATAAAATTTTAACTGATTGATATCTACACGGATTCTTGATTAATCAGCAATTCACTAAAATTATGTCTTAATAAGGCCAAGCATGGATCATTTAAAATCATGCTTAATGTTGGATCTCGACCTCCCTACCCCTGCCTTTTCTTTATGGTGGGCAATTATTCTTTCTCACAATAATTATATGAGAAGCGAGTGATCCCACATGAAATACCTAACCATTGTTTATACTTCAACGTATCACTTCTTTATATGATATCGCAATCACTATACATAATGTCATTGAAACATGTCATAACTAAAATTAGTAATGACAAGCCTAATAATTATGGCCTTGTCGAATTCTACAGCACCTGTTACTTGTACGAGCACAAAATGGTATACTTACAAGTAAACTATTAACATAATTTCAAAGGAACTAATTGGTAAAAGAAAAAAAAAATACAACAAATTTGATAGGGTCGCTTGTTAATATAAAATAAAATACCAATAATTTACAAAATATATTATAATCTTGTATTGATTGACACATTGAGCTCACATGCTGATGGCCAAAAGGAGGACACTCACATGCGGTGTCTCAAAATGCAACATTTATATTGTCATTTAGTTATATCATTTTCATGTGCATAAAATTGAGAATAAGCTAAATTGAATCGATGCCTTAGGGACATAATGCTATGTAGGCCCAAGAACATGTACGTGGAGAAAAACAAAGGTTTCAAAGGAAAGGGAAGATCCCCTATCCTTCTTCCTACGTATATGTGAACAAGTAATACCACTTTGTGAGGAAAAGCCTACATAGGCCGTGGAAGCCACTTTGTGTCCATGTTGAGCATTGAGACTAGTTTAGTTAGATGCAATGTTAAAAAAACAAGAGAGAATGGCATCCCATGCCTTAGCCCATTTCACAATAGGACAGGTCATGTCTGATGAATCGACTCGGACACATGATGAGGTTCAAAAGTTGGCCAAAAAGCGTCAAAGTTTGTCTAACCTTCTTATTGTGTAAAGAATATGACCTTGCATATCATATTCTCAACACGTTACACTAGCATGAAATTACAAAAGAAAGAATTGC
>PYAF01003999.1:3034506-3064697 GCA_007407185.1 Glycine tomentella | reverse complement strand
TCAACAGTCATGACTATAAATTCTCTTTTTCGCTAGATATCATATGCTACTAAAGGCAAACAAAGTTGGCCCAATTAGAGAACCAAAAATAAATAAATTAAGGAATCATCATACGATCAAATCATCTTTGATGTTCAATTTCATTAATTTGTTGCCTCCACCAACTCAATTAATTAAAAGCATTACCAAAATCTAACCCAAAACTGTGGGAGGGAGTGTTACAGTTCAGGGGCAGTACAAAATCGATCACTATGCACTATGCATAAAAATGGAAATTACCCAGGATTTATTCCCATCTAAGAGAAGAATATAATAGGGTATAAAATACCAAACTTAAACATCAAAATAAGGGAACACTCTTTGTTCTTTGGGCACGCGGGAGAGCAGACAATGCTTACAAAAGACTCACTTTTTCCAAATGGTTTCAAGTTACCACGCTCTGTACATGGTTTCCTATTCTCACTGGACTGGAAATAAGCATCTCTGATACCTTCCCATGCAACAAAGGCCTTCCTAAAGATACTCACAATAGCAAAAGTCTCCTCCCATAGTTACATTCAAAAAACAGTGAAAGGAATTGCTTATAACTAAGGATTTTGATGACTATATTATTTTTTCTCCCTTTATTCTGTGACACATGGGATGGGAAACCATTCATGACATTGACATAACAAGCTTTGCATCAATGATACATAATTTCAAACTCTTAGAAATTCACATAAGAGAGGCCAAAATTTGTCTTATCTCTATATGAATTTCATCTAATATGCACTATTATGTAGCATAGGGTATACAAATTTTAATCTGGTCATAGTCAGTAACATCTTCAAGTTTTACCACTGAAGACAAACGAATTGAATTTTTGAGAAAAGAGAAATATTGTTGTTGGCTTGAATTGATTTTTTTTTTCTCAGCAGAAGCTCCACAAACGAATGTCACTTTCTTCATATAGATCATCAAGCAGATGGGACGAATCGAAATCGAAGAAAGCACCACTTAGCATCTGATCAACATACTTAGGGGATTGAAGACCATCAGCAAAGGTGTACCAAGGTTCCATCACATTCACAACCATTGGTTGATTTGCTTGGTCACTACTAGTGTAGGCATCAGAAGACGATATCAGCGAGGCATTGTCGTCGATTTGATCCGAGGGAGAAGAGACCAATGAGGGGGATGAGGCCAATGATGATGATGATGGGGTAGAAGCCGGAGGTGGGGAAGGGGGAGTGGTGGCATTGTCAACGAAACTGTTTGCAGCGGCCGCAGCAACTCTTTGGATTGATTTGGGGGACATGACAGCCTCTCGTGGAATGTATTGTTGTGAAGAGCTTAAAGGGAAATTGAGATTTGCTGAGGAGCCTTTAAGGCATAGAAGTGCAGCATCATAGGCTCTAGCTGCAGCCTCCGGGGTTGAATAAGAGCCTAACCATATTCTTGTTTTCTGGTTCGGTGCTCTAATCTCAGACACCCATGATCCCCAGCTCCTCATTCTCACTCCCTTGTACTTCTTCTTCTTGCGATCTGATGATGTTGATGCTGATGCTGATGATGAGGGTGAAGATAACCGCATTGCCTTTGATGATGGTTCTGTTTTGATCTTGTGCTCTAACTTAACCATGATAGATGGCTGCAAGTGCAAGTCCAAAGATCCTTCTTCAGTGAATAGAAAATGTTTGAAGAGTAGTACTTTCTTTGAGGTAGGAATTACGGGTGCGTGTTTAAGAGGTCTCTCTCTTTCTCTTTTTGTTGAGTACTAGTTTTTTTTTTTTTTTTTTTTGGCTCTCTCTCTCTCTCTACCTTCTTGTTGCTGTTCTGAAAGTGGGGAAAAGAATCAAATCAGAAGTGAATGTGGGGAAGAAGAGAGATCCACTATTTATAGAGAGAGCCATACAGAGGCTTGCGTCTCAAGGTAGCAACTAGCAAATCCTCGGTAGTGAAGATACGCATTGGTGCCAGATGGTTTTAAGTTTATTTCAATTTAATACGTACAACTTTGTTCTTAAAATGACTTTTTTTTCATTTCTCACTGAAGCTTCCTTCATAGGTGTAAAATATATACTTACGTCACTTACCATATATTAAGCTTTTATCTTAACAAATTAACTTGTTCACTAATTAGTAATTACATGTTTAGTAACCTTTTATTCTTGAGAAATAGTCAATTTTCTGAACTCTCTACAAAAGATAATAACTCTCTAAACTGAAGTAAACTCACAGTAAACTAAATTGCGACCATTTTGTAATCATGCTGCATATCATCCACTTTTTGGCTAGAAGAATCAAATTAACTCTTCTGCTTCACTAATTTAACTGACCTAATTACTATTTAGCACCAAAAGATATATCTGGCTTGTTCTTTCAGCACATTTTGACCACTTGCCGTGTATGAGCTTGCTTCCTAGTGCATTAAATATTAATGTTCTTTCGGTAGAGTTTTGATTTGGTCCTCGCAGAATGTTAATTTTTGGATGCTCAATGTCAAAGGAGGATTTATTCTACGGCGGTATAAAATAAAATGTGATACGGCTTTTTAGTTGATAACTTCGCAGGGTGGTTAATACAACTCAAATGACTAAGGACAAGTGATGAACAATGTTTTCAAACGCCACGACTTATAGTTGAAGTGTGCAATCCATAGATGCATTAAACTCGAATCCTATGGACAAATCAGAAATATGAAAATAAAGTACGTTAATCTTCCTGTCTGTTTTAGCTCTGACTTTGGAATAAGTCTTCATCTTTCCCTGGTGACACCCAATTTATTAATCTTAGATTGAACTCCAAAAGTAAGGGCAAAATTGTATCTTTGCAAACAGTGTACATTTTTAATTTTTCACCCAATGATGTGCACAGATTAACATTTTTTAGACCCTATGAAATTTCCCTAAAACAATTGTGCTCATTTTTAATTTTTCACCCAATGATATTACATAATTTTGTCATATATAAAAGTTTCTTATGGAAAAAAATATGCTTCATTTTATTATATGTTATCTTAAGTTGTAACTATTTCAGGAAGGCAATATGGCTTATATGTTATTTTATGTCATCTTATAGTATTAATTGTTTTTAACATTAATATTGTATGTAGAGATCGAGAGAGACACATTAGATTCTCTCAAAATTAAGAGGTAGCTTCCTGCAGGTGCTGATGTCTGACAAGGATTTTGAACTAAAGCTGTAATGCACAAAAAAGTTGGAAGGTAAAATATTTATGCACACAACACTCGACGCGCAGTTCAATAGTGAACCCCATTTGCATATGCAATCGAACAGCTGTTGCTTCTCTGTACTCAGCTGCAAAACCGCGTCATGGACCCTCCTTTCCTCATCAACTTTGGCTTATGTCTCTTATCCTTTTCTCTCTCTAAACTACGGAACAATGTACTAATAATTAAATCAAAGCTAGCCTCACACACCTCAACGGTATTATAACGATGCTTACTTAACATGCTTATGCTAACGCAACGCCTGCATAACTTGACTTTTTCACTCCTACTTGTTTTATTTTTATACTTTTGAGTACGTGCCATCCGTATCTATACTTTTACTTTTCTAACTTTTATCATATGATTGCAAGCAATGTAATTAATCGTATCAAATCCATTTATACACATATTTAATCTAACTATATATCCAGCATCGCTTATGCGAGAACTATGATAATCAGTGGCGGATCTAGGACCTTAGGTTAGTGGGGACAATTTATTTAAAAAAATAAAAATTGAATTTTTAAGTTAAATATTTAAATAAAAATTAAGAATAGTGGATTCAAATATATAAAATTAAAAAGTATAAAATATGAAAATATAAAAATATGAGAGTTATGCGTTCAAATATATAAAATTAGGGAAGACAAAATATAAAAATATTAGATAATTATATATAATTTTTTTAAGTGAGGGACCAGGACTATGAATCAGTGAGGATAAATTATACAAATTGAAATAAGGGGGTTCAAATTTATAAATATAGAAAAATACAAAAATATATAATTTTACTTAAAAAAATTCTAAAAAAAATATTTAGTTATGAATTTTTAAAATTAAGGGGGTGTAAGTGCACCCCCTGATCTTAACGTTGCTCTCCCGGTGATGATAACCAAAAAGCGAAATGGATTTGAAGAAGCATGTTAGTTTATATTAAGGTTTTAACTGTAATCTCTATTCTTATGACACAAAAGAGAAATTAGTATGGTTTAAGAATACTAATAACGTGTTTGGTTTGGTGGTAGAATAATAGAATATCGGGATGAATACAAAATATAGTAAAATTACCAAAAAAAAAAATAATTCTTTGTTGCTTCATAAAAATCATAATAAAAATGTATTAAGTATAATCAATTTTTGTGTGACACAATAAGATTAAGTTTTTCTTATAAATTGAAAAGTTTAATTACATGTTATAGAGATTCGTGTAAATTATATAGTCTTGAATTACATAATAATTTTTTCAACACAAAGGTCAAAGACAAAGTGTTTGATTTTTACTTTTAGAAAATGCCAGCTCAACTCACATGCTGGAGGATATGTGAGGAAAAGAAAGCGCTTTTTAGGAACAAGTGACTCTTTCTAACTTGGGTCAAAGTTGAATTTCACGGGTTCAAAGGTTTCCTCTCCTCGTCTAAATATTATATATAAAATTCAGTCCTCATGTGGGAAATATATCGATAATCTCTATGCATAAGCTGAATATATAAAAATTCATTAACACTTGAATACATAAATATGTTTTATTTTTTTTATTTGCATTAAGTTTATGCAGTAGGTAAACAACATGAGCGTGAGTTTTGTCAACTTTAAAGCAAAGGTTTTGTTATTGTCCGCTAGCAATGATCTTCCAATGTGTAAGGAATAGGGATTACAAAGTAAGAATCCCAGATTAAAAAAAATAATTATACAGAGAGAGATGTCCATGAATTGTTTTATATTTGTTCAAATTAACTACTGATCTCAAAATTAAGTCAAAACCAAGTTAGATGAGCAGCCTTTTTAACATGGTTTCAAGTATTAACTGCGCTTTTTTTTATCCTTCCGGTTCGGGTATGCAACAATCATTAGGTACAATATAATCATATAAACTTAGAAATGGGTGTGCCACTGCCTTTATTTTGAATTGAGAGGGAACAAAACAATTAGTGAGAGTCAGTTTGATTAAGTAATAACAAATTAGTAGTCACAATTGCACTCCCCAATGATAATGCATGTGTGAAGAGAATAGTGTCGTCAATCCGTACGTGTCCTCTCCTTTCCTGCTTCCTTCCCCTGTTACATACTTGGGACTTGTAGAGAGAACACAGAATATGGATTAATATTCAAGACATTTTACTCTCTCAATGAACACAAGGACATTTTTTAAAATTAAAAAACCCAAGAAAATAACTTGATTATCGATTTATAATTGGGCGTGGCAGCTAAGAGTACGGTCTTTGACATGCCATTGATTTCATATTAATGATGCGCACATGTTCTTGCTACGCACAATTTGATTTAGAATTTTGTGATCAAATATTCTGAGAAGAGGAGGCTCTGGTTGTTGGAAGCTTGAAGGAAACTTCATTTGCAAATGGGGTTTATCCATTGGATTAGCTGGCCCTTCTCGAATTTGGTTTACTTCTTGATACCTACCAATTATGTGTGTGAACATGATCATGATGCGTCTTAGATTTACCAATACTTAAATTCCGAAAGTTGGAACGTGGAGTAAATACATAGAGATGAAAATAAGACTCCGTAAGACTGTTCAGAGCTATCTATTAAAATGGTCAGGCTAAAAAAAATTTAAAGCTTGATTTAATTAAAAGAAAAGTAAAAAAATCCTTGAGTTACCTAAAAAAATTGTTTATTCAGGTAGATAAACCTATTCAAAAAATTTGTTAGGCAACGTTGAATAATAATAATAATAATTATTATTATTATTATTATTCATAAAGATGAGGATTAATTTACTCTAAGAGCAACTTTTTTTGGAGTTATCTCTCATTTTCGTCATTTATTTTTTAAAACTTATTGATTGTAATAACTAATTAATTTTAACTTTTAAATTTTAAGAAAAATAATGATAAGATTTCAAGAATAATGTCTCTTAATGTGTTCTCTTTAATTTGTTTCAATGAGCTTCTTGACAAAACTTATCAAAATTAATGTAATGTCATTTCGAATACCTCGTTTTTGGTATATAAGAGGCGGAAGAAATAGAATGATAGAAAGGAGGAGAAAATAGGAAAAGAGAAAGTGAAAGATATACAAAATATTTCATAGAAAGTATATATTGGAAAAGATAAAGTCCTGTACCCGCTAGAGATTTTGGATGTTAAATTGAATAAATTCGAACTTAGTCTCTTATGAAATTATTTTACAATAATTATCGTACGAATGTCGATATATAGATTAGAGATAGTGTTAATATATATATATATATATATATATATATTTTTGAAGTTGAGTTAGATTCAAATCTATATGATAAATTAGTATCAACAAGGATGGAACCAGAAAAATTGTTAGGAGAGACAAAAATTTAATGTACTTGATAGGCAAAATTAATATTAATCTATAGCTAAAATTAATTTTACTCATGTAAATTAATTTATTTATCAAATTAAAAGAAATTTAAAACCTAACATATAAATGAGAAAACATATTTAAAAGCAATAAACATATAATTGCTAAAATTATATAGCAGATGAAATTATTAGTGTTGCTATAATTAATATAAGCAAATCATTATCATTATAATTAATATCAGCAATTAAAAACAATTAACTTATATTTTATCTATCTAATGTATAAGACTATTGTTATATGTAACATAACAAACGAAATAAAAGTAAAATTGAATAATACAATATTTTTTAAAGAAGAATACACGTTGATTGCTCCTACTATCTTTAAGAAAAATGTTTCAATATTTGAAAGAATAAAAGAATTCAAAGGGAAGTAAACGGATGATGCAATTAATATTGGAGATGGCTAACTTCCTACACAGACCTTATACATATATATTGTTAATTGATAAATTTTATTGTTTTATATTTGTATTAATTAGATAGCATAAGATATTTTTTTTTTAAAATTAAGTGCCTAAAATAATGTCTCTACATATGTTGGACTATGGTTGAAGCTTGCTCATGCATATATATCAGTAAGGGGGGCATATATATATAATGTGAAAATGGATGTTAATGGAGTTTTGTGGATTCGGGGGGCAACTGCCCCTATTCCTCATAACCTAGTTCCATCTTTGAGTATAAGAGTATATTTTAAATTTATTAAAAAAGTCAACCATCTTATTATTCACACATAAAAAGCTAAAAATGTTAAATATAAAAAAGTATATTAAAAAGAATTCAAATTCTACATCGACTAAAAATAATGATAAAATAAAATATACAAGTAGATAGTAATATTTATTCTTTAAGTTAAATGTTGGAACTAAATTAGATCTAAATTTACATTTTAAAAAAGAGAAGATAATTGAAATAACAATGCAGATCGAACATATGTATAAATGAATATCAAAATTAGTTTTAATTCAACTTCAGTGATGACAGTGAGATATAGACATATAGTTCAAAATATTTTACGAGTAACTAATAACTTTGTGCACAGGAGGTTGTGCACTTAATTATTCTCAGAAAAAAGTGAAGATGGCCATTGTTCAATGGGTTAGATTATATAAAAATAAAATTGAAAATAAGAGAGATTAAAATTAAATAAGGAATTAAAATCCCCAATTGAGTGAGTTTAGCGGTAATTATTATGTTTAATTATTAATGTTTTGATTGTATATTCAGTTGGTAAGCAACATCATCAACTTTGCCTTAAGGTTTTAAAAGGGATCAATACAAATTAAAGCGTATACAATCCCAATTTAAGTTTCGCTTTATTTCAAAGTAACAGATCAAATTTCAAAATTGAAATTAAAGGCAAAAAAATCTTCATTATCCTGGCCTGTCACACCTGAAACATTAAAGATAAGAGTTAATGAAATATGAAATATAGTACTTTGTAATGGACTTGAACAGTTGAACCTATTGGGAGAAGTTTTTTTTTAACTTAAATTAAATAACTATACCATCTTTTTTTACGGATGCAAGACATATTGGCCTACATATATCTATTCATAGTTGAGCTTCCAATATAAATTACGGAAATACAGTAGTGTAGGTGCAGGCCCGGCCCTGGGGCAGGGCGAGCAGGGCGTTTGCCCAGGGCTCAAAATTTTTTATACGGGTAGTTTAAGTAAATTTTTTATTAAAAATAAAATAAAATAAAAATAAAACTTATGTTAATAGTTCATTTTATGTGTTAGGGGCCATTTATTCCATCTCTTAATTTTAATATTATTTATATTTTAAAAATTTGTGTATTAGAGATCTATTTTTTCATCCCTTAGTTTTAATATTATTTGTATTTCAAAAAATTTATGTGTCAGGGCCCATTTTTTCCATTTGTTAGTTTTAATATTATTTGTATTTCAAAAAATTTGTATATTAGGAATCCATTTTTTATGTGTTAGAGGCTCATTTTTTTTATCCCTTAATTTTAATATTATTTGCATTTCAAAAAATTTGTGTGTTAAGAGTCTATTTTTTTCATCCCTTAGTTTTAATATTATTTGTATTTTAAAAAGATTGTGTGTTAAGAGTCCATTTTTTTCATCCCTTAATTTTAATATTATTTGTATTTCAAAAAAAAAAATATATGTTAGGGATCCATTTTTTTCAATTCACTCTAAACCAAAAAATTTTCAGGACCGGTTGGCCTGTGTAGGTGAATTTTCAGGACCGGCCGCCCTGTGTAGGTGGCATGCATGCTGCCGAACTACTTGACCATAAAATGTAGTGGATGCATGCATGGTTGAGCCATTTTGATAAGGTACTACATCTGTACTGTAGTCTGTCCTTACTGGCCCGTACCAACTACAGGACCATATCCGTACCCTTTTGACAGACGAAGACACCCATGAAAAGGACATACTAAATAATTCAGCCATAAAGATTTGTGATTTGTAGGACCAATTGGGTTGGATATGGCTTGGCAGTTAAAAAAAATAAAATATTATAAGATTTATGATTGGATAAAAAAAGTTAATATAAAAAATAATAAATGTTAAAAAAATATTTAAAATAATGAGATATTTGTGTATTATTATTATGACACAGATAATACTCTTCACTAATATTGACCTCACACCCACCCTAGGGGCTATTGCCATGCTTGCATGCATTCGAGACTCGGGATGTGTTTGGAATCTGAGAGTTAGATTGATGTTGAACATGCAATAATTGAGAAATAGGATGGAGCCATGGAGGACTATGAGCAGTACACTATATATTGTTAGTGTGTTTGATTCCACAGGTCTTGGATGTAATTTTTAGAAATTAATAGTTAACATTAACTTTTACATTTGAAACATTATCTTTTCGATCTTTCTCCACAAATTTTCAAACACTCTATAGCAAGTTGTTAGCCAAAGTAGTGATAGCCTCAATTCTCTTACGTAAGTATGTGGTTAATTAGAGGCTTGAATCGTAACTATTGCATATGAATAACCTTAAAAAAAAACTATTGCATATGAAAAAAAAAATTAATTGGGAAGAGACAACTCACGTTTTACCTAGTGCTTTCAGATCTTGGAATTCAAAGAAATTAGTCTCCGTGGAGAATAAAGATATTCTTTACAATTGTATACATAAAAAATGGTACACTAACGGAATCGAGCAGAAAAGACGTGGGTTTTTCCAACTCTGATAAGACTGCTAATTTAGAAAAGTGAATGTGAAAATTTGTTTGATTTAAATTAAAATACGTAATGGATTTAATTATTTTCAAATTTGAATTGAATATATATATATATATATATATATATATACACTTTTCATTTCACACACACAAGAAATGTTAACAATTTTCTTTCTAACATTCTCTTTTTAATGTTAGGGTTTATTATCTTTCTAGACTTTCTATTTTTAGTCTCTAACTTTTTTATCTGTTTTAATTTTTTTTTTCATTCTTACTTTTACTCCCTTATTTTTTCCCCTTAGTTTTAGTTCCTTTTTTTATCAGCTTAGTTTTAGTCCCAAAGGACTAAAATTAAGAACGGAAAAAAAAGTTAAGAAATTAAAAATAAAATTTGAAAAACTTTAATAATTAAAAAAATTCTTATTATTTTTAATTTTGACAAAAATTATTAAAATCATAAATCTAATGAGTATCACTTCTAGATTAAAAAAGAGTAATTGAATGAAAAATGAGATCTAAAAAATATAGAAAAAATTCATATAGTGTTAGAAAAAAATTAGCACCTCTCTTTCACAAATTCTTCAAGAAGAGGATATAAATTTCGAATTGAGAGTGGAGATTAGGAGTCCTTTTGATCACTATAATAAGAAGCCCCATTATAATTTTTTTGGGTCATTATAGTTGTTTGGAAATATTTTTTTTTCATTTTATATTTATTAAAAAAAAATAACTAATTTGAAATTCGACTAAAAAAATAAATAAAATTTGATTAATAATTATTTATGAAAAAAATCAAACTCCAATACTAATTTATATCTTGTGTTGATATATCTTAGTAAACCTCACATTTACACTTGATGAATGTAACGTGATTCTACTAAAAAAATTATATTTGGTTATTACTTGTTAAATACATGTAGATTAGTAACTTAATTTAGTCTGTTTAAGCTTATTTTTTTAAAAAGGTTTTCTAAATAAAATAACCATTTTAATTTTTTTTATGTTTGTCTAAACTATTTTTAAAAGTATTTTTTTGGTTTTTTTGTTAAAGAAATAAATCTTTTCTATTTCATAAAAAACCACTTTCTTAAAACGCGCTTTTTTAAAAATTAATCTTTTAAGTTTAAAGAAATCGGACCATAATCTTACTTCTTAAAACACGTCACAGGGGGAAAATATGACCTGTGTATTAATTTAAAAATTTTCATACTAAATTCAACTATAAAATTATTTATAAGACGAAATTTCAAATATAAATCAGTTCACATTTTCATCACTTCAAACATATCTTTAAGCAAAATCATTTTTATAAAATCAAAATAATCCAAATCAAGTTTACAAGCATTCATCCAAATTGCACATTTAATTTTGATATCGTCATGTTTAATTACCAACAAATTTAGTAATTACACATCTAAAAGTGAATATTATCAAGTATCAACATATCTAAATAGCATTACATTTGTCATGAAAATTATCTATTTTAAATTTGATTTTAACTAAGATCAATTTTATAAAATACAGATAATCTAAAATTAATTAGATTTATGAATACATATAACGTTATTTTAATTTATTTTTATCGAATATGTATGTAAGCTATTAAATTTTATATTTACGTTAAATTGAAAGAACTGTATTACATTTTACTATAAAATTCACACTTCTAATATTTTTTTTCAAACACAAATTAATTGGTTTTATTTTGGTGGTCCTCGTTTGTTTTTTTAGATTCTTTCCATTCTGTTAAAAAAAATCACAAATTACTTTATTTTAAATTCACTTTTAACTAAAATAGATTTTATAAAATAAAGATGATTTTAACCATGAATGGAAACACTAGACCGAATACAAATTATGATAAACAGCTACAACTACAAGTGAGAAATTTCATGAGATGTAGTTTGGGCCTAGGAGGGATGGGCAAAACTGCAAAAGTGCAGTAAAGGGTTTCAAAATTGGAAGCTTGTTCGGATACGAAAAGCAAGATCCACATATGGGTGTGACGAGATATTTTTATAAAGCAATTATTAATATTAAATTTAACTACTTTTATATTTTTAATTATATAATAATAATAATAATAATATCTTGGAGGAAACAGCTATAATACCTAAGAGGATATTAGTCTAACTTATAATTTTACTATGGCGGAAATGTAGATTCCTTTGTATAAAATAACACTACAAGAAATTTTACAATTCGCTGTTAATCTTAATTAGGAATAAAATTCGCTACTAGTATTAAAAAATAAAATTATATTTTGTAACCATCTTCTTGCTAAATCAAACTTATCAACATTTCACATGTTTGCCAAACATTTTATTTGGCAAATATATAGATGAATAATTATATCTTTATGATTTTTTATAACAATGGGATGTGTCTCAATCTCTACATATGTAGGAATTTATCATACTCTAATTAAACGAAAAATATTTTGAAAATTCTATTATTAAGTAAGAGAGAATTAATTAAAATTTGTTTATATTTTAGTCTAATACATATTAATTTTTTTGTTTATATTTTAATCCAAATGGAGTATTAATATTTCAATATAACATTATTTAATATAAAAATAAAATAAATATTTTAATATCTCATTAAAAGTAATAGCAGGCCCATTTGAATGTCTTTTTTTTTTTTGAAAGGTTAAAACTGCAGTTGAAATAGAGAGAGTATTTTTTGATTTTTTTATAATAATCATCCAAATCCAGTATCACTTACCATAGCAAGTGAGTTCAGAGGGGAATGAAGCGTGTGGTTGAAGTGTTTGTGAAATGCCACATTTCCAAACAAGATAGAGGCGTCATAATTGTGATTGGTGAATGGCTTGCCACGTACTCTGGAAATGCGTCACCCCTACTCCTGTTGTACGCGCACTTGTGCGCTTGGAGTTGTTTTAACCCTTGCAAGTGAAAATACTTACTATTAATTGTGTCGTGGGTAATTGACAAATTTAGATCTGGTCTCATAAGTTCTAGAGTAGGTCAGCAACCTTCTTGTCTTGAGTAATGGCTAAGGACATCAACCTCAGCTCTCGAAACCCTCTGTTCTTGCTGTTATGTTTCACCACTCTCACCGAGGCTGTATGGTTGACCATCCCCAGCAAGGGAACCAAGTGCATGTCCGAGGAAATCCAGACACACGTCGTCGTTTTAGCAGATTACTATGTTGTAGCCGATGATGTCCAGGGTCACCAACTTCAAACTATTTCCGCCAAGGTTTAAAAACACTTTTTTTTTTACGTTTTTTTTATTGAATTTTCTGACTTTGATTTGTTGCTATTCCCATGCCCAGTTGTAGATCCTTGGCAGATTTAGGGCTAGACTTGATTAGTAGATTTCTTCCTTGCTCTTGAACTCGAATATGGTGAAATACTAGGATTTAATAAACTCAAAGTATAAGTATGATACTGGAGTTCATATTGACCAACTCGTTTTATATAATTGCTCTTTCTTTTTTTCTTCCGTAGGTGACATCCCCTTATGGAAATAATCTTCACCAGAATGAAAATGTTACCCACGGTCAGTTTGCATTTACAACTACCGAGTCTGGGAACTACGTGGCATGCTTTTGGGTGGATAACAAACATCAAGAACGTGGAGGAGAGACCACAATCAGCCTTGAATGGAAAACTGGAATCCATGCCAAAGATTGGGACTCCGTTGCAAGAAAAGAAAAGATAGAGGTAATAAATCTATTAAAGATTTCATTAATTCATTCTCCATCATTGATGAGTAAATAAATAGGTTTAAATTGTCATTCAATTTAGATTACTATTTATGATAAGTTTATTAAATTTTATATTAACTATTTTAAATGTCATGTTTATCATGATTTCTGATTGTTGACAGTATAATTTATATTAATAGGGCATAGAATTAAAATCATCATTGATTGCCTGTGTAATATCTATAATGGATTTTCTTGTGTGCTATGTGTTTAATGGCATGCATATTCCTTTTGGGCATTGTTTTAGGGTGTTGAACTTGAGCTAAGGAAACTTGAAGGGGCTGTAGAAGCCATCCGGGACAATCTAATTTATTTGAAGAATAGGTAAATCTCATCTGTTCATTATGCTGCACTTGATTTCAGTTTTATTTAATAGGATGCAATCTTTTTGTTATGAGGCCTTTATGAATTAGGTTCTTTGAAGCACTTCACTATGTAACAATGATGGTGATGGGTGGCTGAGAAACAACTCCTGTAAAATTATTGCAAATCATTCATTATATATGTTGATTAATACATTTCAAAACTTATTTTTCCCTTTTCTTGGACATTGCTACAGGGAAGCAGAGATGAGGGAAGTTAGTGAAAGAACGAATGCTAGAGTCGCGTGGTTCAGTATCTTTTCTCTTGGCGTCTGCATTTTGGTTTCAGGGTTGCAACTGTGGTTTCTGAAACGATTCTTTCGGAAGAAGAAGCTCATATAGATATTGCTTTCTTATGAAACCTACCAACACCAAATTGTTTTCTCAAGTTTTGAGATGACTCCAACATTGTATAGTTTTTCTTCTTGTGGATCGTTTCATGTGTCATTGGGGTTTGTGGGTTGCCCCTGCAAGGGCTATGCAGAAATTGGAGAGTTTGGTTTGTTCTTGGAGGTAATGGAATGATGGTGACTGGGTTTGATTATTTAGCATCTACTATATGTATGAATTCCTTCGTCATTATGTCCCTGGAAAAAGCATTCACAGTTCAAAATATTTGTTGGAAATGATTTCCTGTGAAAGGGACTGATATGCCCTGTTTTTAAGGAAGGGATAGACTACATTAATTTAGGAAAATGTTTAACGCTTATGTTATTGATGAGATGAAACAATAAAAATGTATAGAGCTGTGGATTATGTTTGTGCACAGATGGTTGATGTATAAATTGCACTAAGTTAAAGATTATTTAATTATATGAAAATAAGTGAATATTTATACGAATGAAGTGTTGCTTGTACAACTGTATAAAAGATGTAGTTACTAGATATAAGTTTATTATATACCACTGCGGGTTAACCTTATTGTACTCGTGTGTTAATTAGGGAACTGGGTAGAATTTTTTAAAAATTATCATAATGGGTATTTTTTTTTAAAATTACAAAAACAGGTAAATCGTATTATATACGATTTCACAATGAAAAAATCATATATCAAAATACGATTTTATTTTTTATTTGTTTAAAATATTTTTTCTCTAAAATTGTATGTTAAAATATAATTTCAATTTTTTTCTTTTTCTAATGAAATCATATATTAAAATATGATTTTTAAAATAATTAAAAAATATCTTAAAATTATACTTTAATAGTATGATTTTAACTTTTAATAATAATAAAAAAATAAAGAAAATTGAAATCAGATGTGTATATATAATATCAGCGTAACAATTTTTTAAAAATAAAATCGTGTTTTGAAGCACGATTTTTTCATAATGAAATCCTACTTCAAAAGTAGGATTTATCTATTTTTATAATTTTAAAAAAATATATTCATTATGATAATTTAAAAAATTAAACCATTATGGTGCAATAGCCTGTACTCATTTATAAGCCTAAAATACCAGCATATAAGTTTATTATATTTCTTTTTTATATTATACTGGCAGTTTCTCATGTTTTTTTATTAAGATGAAAAAGTAATGCCACTTAATACTAATTTTAGTATTATGTCACCTTAATTAATGTAATGTGTTTTTTAACAAACTCAACCTGATTTTTTAAGTAGCTTAATCCGATCTAACTATGATGCCAGTATTCTGACGTAAAAAAAATATAGAATTATTCGGTCAAAACAATAATGCATACTAGTGACATTTGAAAATCATGCAATTTAATGACGAAAAAAAAACGAAAATCTAGCTTGTTAAAAATAAGTTGAGCTGATGAGAAAAAAATATGTTGATCTAGGCGCTGACTTCACGAGTAATGTTGATGGAATTTATTTTTTTGACAGAAGTAATGTTGATCTAATTAATACAAGTCATGTTATGTAAATTGTTTTTTAATACAAGTCCGGGTTGAAATTCTAACTAAGAAGCCCAAAATAAAATTAATTGGGCTTGGGAAATGAGCACATCCCAGCCCATGGAACAGCCTGGGTTTAAGGTGGGAGAAAATCCAGTTTGAGGATTGTGGTGTCACTGTCGAGAAGCATGGTGGTCGGAAGTGCTTTGGGAGCGTTTGCAGTGGCGAGGCCTTCCTCGCCACTTTTGTTGTTAAGAGGGCAAAAGGCTTTCAAATTCAGACCCCTCTCTTCTTCTTCTTTTGCTGCTTCACCTTCTAGAAAGCTCGTCCTCTACTCCAAACCCGGTTGCTGTTTGTGCGATGGCCTGAAAGAGAAGCTTCAAGCTGCATTCTTACTCTCGGGCACTGATTCGCTTCACGACGTTGATTTGCAGGCAACTCTCTTTCTGTCTCGTACCTTGTATGCGTTACTATGTATTGAATACGAGATTTTTTTATTTGATGTTTGGTTTTGTTTTGTCAGATAAGGGATATAACTACCAATCCTGAGTGGGAAAACGCTTACCAATATGAGATACCTGTGTTGGCTAAAGTGCTTTCCGATGGCACCGAGGTATGTTCTGTCACACATACTACTCTGTTTCATTCATGACTTTGAAGTTCTATAATTAAACACAGTGGGGGATTCTCGCATTGATATGGGTGGAACTAGAAAATTCTAGGTGGGACTTTCTCAGAGATTTGAGGTTAAAAAATGACATTTAAATTAAAATTGTATGTTAAAAAAATGTCTGGAGTTCTAAAGTTTCTCATTACTTACACTTACAGCCAATAAAATTGCTTCAAAAACTATATATTGAGAATGTTGGAAAGCTGCTTTAATTGCTGCCCTATCTCAAGGAGTGCCTTTGAATTTGGCTCTATGAATTGATGAAACACATTATTCATAAGTTTAAGGCTTTGTACATGAACAATATCAATGCAAAGACAAAAGAAAAGAGTCAAAGGGCGAGTATTTTGGCAAAGGCTTCTGAAAATGTCCTCTCTTTGGCTTGTGAATATTAATCTTGTGTTCTCCCACGTATTAGACAAGACATGGTTAATTTTCGCCTACATTTTGAGTTTTGAGGGTGGGTTTTAAGTGCTTCCCTATTTTCAAATGTTGTCCATGTTGCATACTTAATAACTGGACATTACGAAATGGGCTGAGCAAGAGAGTTTTTACTTGGATTGCCCCAACTCCATTCTATGGGCAATAGGTCCTGCATGAGCCATGAGGTATGAACTTATATCTAGCAACTAAGAATGGTGGAATGAAAATGCACAATTCATGTGGATGCTCATTTTTTAGACATCTTTTGGTGCTCAATACCTTGTCTGATGGTTAATGGAAAAGGTTGATTAAGAAGGTCAGGAAGGAGGTCTTCAAAATAAGTTCTCTATTAATTTGGAGTTGCTGAAATTCTAGGGTTTTAGGTATAGAGGGAACAAAAGGAGATAAAATAGATTGAATACTCCAAAAATTGATACTGGCTTGATGTGTTTACTGTTTATTGTGTTACAGTATGATGCAAAACATAAAACACTAAACCTTATTTATACTAACGTTAGATCATAATCGTAATTAAATAAACAAATCATGAAATAAGGAAATAGGGAAACTTATCCTAAAACATAATCTAAGATACCGAAAGTTACTCTAAGATATAATCAATACATTATTGGATATTTTTCATATATTTTAACACCCCTTCAACCTCAAGCTAAAGCTTGCTGTACCTTAAGCTTCTTACAAATAAGCCCTTTGAAAAAAAGATAAATATAATATGTACTCCATCAATCATGCCTGGAAAGGCAACTCAAGGATGTTGGAGATGTCAGAGAGATTGATAAGCACCCAAGTACTTGAAAACCCACCCTTAAAAGCTAGTTGTTAAGGGGTGGAGAACCAAGCACTTAAATACTCCAACGAGCATCTCATACTACTTGATGTGGGACTTAGGAATCGCATAATACCCAGAGTCCCTATCATAGTATCGCCCATGAGAGTTGACATCTCAGCAGTTGACTCTCTACAATGTTTCACTCACCTTTTTGGTTATCCCCTCCACAAGTAGCTCTTTCAGAGACATCGACAACTAGCTTGATACCAGCAAGTAAACAACCAACTCTGTTACCGATTGATAAGCTTTCAAGCACTTGACGAACCCACCTTTAAAAGCTAGCTATTAAGGGGGGAGAACCAAACACTTAAATACTCCACCGAGCATCCTATACTACTTTGTGGGACTTAGGCACCCCATAATACCCAAGTCCCTAGCAGATATGGGCATTGTAAGAAGCTAGAAAGACAACTCTTTGACCCGAAAATCTGATTGGAATGTTGTATGCCCAAGAAAAAAAAGTGATTTTGCTAGAAATTTCCTGACAAGTAAATTATACTATACGAGAACTAAAACTTCTCCAAATTCATCAAAAACAACATTTGGAAGCACTTTAAACCATAACAAAATTCTGGATTGAAAAAATTGAAATTGAAACTGAGTTGGTATGCATCACATTGTTCTGGTTTACTTGCTAGGAAAATGAAATATCATAGTGAGATAGGAAAAAATTATCATTGTTATGATTCACATTGGGAGGCACAACCAATTGATCACTGCATGAATAATTTCTTTTTGACGTTTCAATATTTTCTCATTAACAAAGGGTAAGGGCAAGCCTTGGTACAACAATAAAGTTGTGCCTTGATAACTTGTTGGTCATGAGTTCGAATCCGGAAATAGCTCTTTGCATATGGAAGGGTAAGGTTGCGTACAATATCCCTCCCCCTTACTTTCGCATAGCGAGGAGCCTCTAGACAATGGGATACGTAGTTTATTTTTTTTTTTTTTTTTAGCAAAGACATTGGGAAAGAAATACTTACAGTACCGACTATAAAACCTCCACCACATCTTCCACTAACTCTGGCATTCCTGAAACCGTATCAGCCACTATCATATCTGATTCTCTTTCCACGAGTACCACCTTACAGCTTTTGATCCAGAAGCTGAATGGTAAAAACTATGTTGAATGGGCTCAATCTGTGAAACTAGCCCTCGACAGCAAGGGGGAAGCTAGGTTACCTGTTAGGAGCGACTCCTCAACCAGAAATAACCAACCCCTCTTTCACAAGATGGAAGTAAGAAAATTTGCTAATCATTATATCAATTTGATGGACCCTTCCCAATGATTAGCAAGTTGATCGACGACAAGGGGAAGGGTCCATTGAGTTGATCAGCCACACAATGATTAGTGGATTTTCTGACTTTCATCTTGGGAAAGAAGGGTTGGTTATTTCTGGTTGAGGAGTTGCTCCTGTCAGGTAGCCTAGCCCTTGCCATTGAGGGCTAGTTTCACGGATTGAGCAATCTCAACATAGTTTTTACCATTCAGCTTTTGGATCAAAAGCTGTAAGTTGATCTGATCCCCCTTTTGTTTATTTTCCATTCTACATTCATTGTGTAATTAGGCAGCCCTGCCTATATATGTATCTTTGTTATTTTTTAAATAATATACAAGTATTTTTCCTTCCCTGTATTTTTTCTCTCCTTAGCAATCCCTAAAATCACAGAAACCTAACTGATGGAGAGAACATGTCAGATTTGTGCATCCTACAGGAGCCAAACTAGGGATGATGTAAACATAGGTGGCAAGATTATCCCTGAAAGAAGGTAAGGTAATATGATTAGAGACAATAGCAGCCAGAATAGGGATGATGTTCTGAGGCTTTTGAGTCAGGTTGTCTACACTTAATGATTGAGGTGTGGAGACCAATTATCCAACCTTAATGGTGGTGACTCGAATGGTTAGACGATAACAAAGTAGTTCCAAATTTTAGTGAACTTAGCAGAAAAATATCACAAGATAGGTTATGTATTGAGGATGATATCACTTTGATACCATATATTAAAATTATAGAATTTCTGGTAGAGGCAGAAATAGGAAATAAAAGAGAATAAGAGATTGAATACTTTGAAATGGATATTGACTTGATGTGTTTATTATGGTACGATGTGATGCAAAACGTAAAGCACTAACCTTTATTTATACTATATTGGATCATATCATCATATTTATACTTTAAATTATTGTAAAATATAATGAGTAAATTATCCAAACACTTCTTGAGCTTTTAAGACATTACACAAAATCCTCCTATTTTTTTCTACCCGTACACTAACCCACTTAATTATTTGAAAAACCTTAAACTGTGTTTCCCTATAAGGGAGGTTATTGTAAACGTTAACATAGCATAGTGACTATGTGCAATTTCACGAAATTTTGAGGGTATCAGTGTTATTTATTCAAATATTGAGGTATTATTAGATTTTTTCATATATTCTAGTACTGTTCTTAATCTTCATTTTTCTCATGTAATAAGTCCTAAGTTCCTTGTTTGTACTTTGTAAGTTGGTAGATGTATTTCGCTATTTTTCATAAAGTGACATTATGACTGACCCTTCCACATTGGAAATTGGAACAGTGCAATTAGGGGTGGTTTAGGACCGCTAATAGATAAGCAATAACTTATAGAAATTGAGATATTTCTCATTTTCCTTTATTTTCTAGGATGCCAAAATTCTTTTGAATCCCTTGTGGACTCAATGGCCCTTGTTAGAATGAAACCTAGCCCATTGTGTCATTCATTTTGCATCATCCATGAAAGGGTGTTGTCTAAATTTTTTTGTGGGTTTAAATTGACCTAGGATTGAACGCTGATGGAGTTTCAAAGTCATAAAGTGCTATAGTTGAACATACTGGTTGCAGTTTATTCATGTCCAAAGCTAATTTAAAGCTTGAAGTCTTTGATTTAGGTGATTAATTTAACGGCTTAGGCAGTTAGACTCTGGAAAGCCTTGGATTTTAGATAGGGCCTTTTGAATTCGTAGAGAAAGATACATGGCTCAAGTATTGTCAGTATGCACTGATGAGGAATTTATGTGACTAGTATTAACACTATTAAACTGATAATTGAATTACAAAATAATGTCGCAAACATGCACAGCACGATCAACCACATTTATGCAGACCCAAGCAGTCACATTTGATTAACCCGTATTTTCTTAATATAAGGATTAAAGCGGTTGTAAGGTTTTTCTTGGTCCATAATTTTCAGTTATAAGGTTTTTGTCCGTTTGCGTTTGGTTAGATGAGCCAATGTGGAGAAAAATTTCTTGCCGTATTCATTTTCAGAGAGATCCATTGTACACAGATCATTTTAGGCGTTTTCTTATCAAAGGAGGACGTACGGTTTGGTGGTCATTCGTTCAGCCAAACCAAAAACAATAATTCCAACTGAACTTGGACCATTATCCTTGGAGTGTTGCTTCCTGCACCTCCTTGGCACCCCATTACATTACGAAATGCTCAATCCTTAATGTAATGGAGTGTCAGGAGCAAAATTTGGAGGTGCGGGAAGTTTTACTCTTATCCTTGGTGCTGGCCCAGCCACTTATTGACCCGAGTTAAATGTTGGCCATCTTAAGCCTGAAGAAGTAGTATCATATAAGTTCGTCTTTTCTCATTTCGATATAAAATAGCAATATGGTCAGCCATCTTTATGAAGATGAAGCTCATGGAACAAAACCAGTTCCATTAGAAGTTTGATAGTCCCCTATTAGTTTTCTGATTTTATGCTCCAAGTCCAAATGTTTGATTCTAGTTTGTTCTCCCTGTTTAGTTTCATTTAACTAATCAATACTCCCATATTGTTTGCCACGCAGTACTTTTGCAGCTTGTGTGGCACGCTGCTCCAATAGCCATTTGCCAGTTTAAGCATATAATAATTGGTTCTAGTATTTGTTTACCCTTTCTTGAAATGTCCATGACCACCAAACAAATAAAATAAGAGTAATAGAGGAAATGATTCTGTATGTATCATCTGATGTGATGTTTGTCCTGTTTTCAAGGTGGCTTTACCGCGATTGTCCCCACGTCTAGGAGTGGAGCTCCTCCAGAAAAAGATAGCGGCTGCTCTGAGTCATCAATAAAAGGCGTTTGTTTGTTTTGTAAACCTTACATTTAAGTATTTAACACCGTTTCGTGTAAATTATATTTGTACACTTCCATTAATTTTTTTTAATGTTGTTTATTGAATAAATTAATTTCAAAATATTGTAATACAAACTGAACCCGATAACGAATTCCATCTAAAATGTATTTTCTCTTATATCTGAATACAACACTGACATTATATTATTCTGAGTGAATCTGAGTTTAAATTTGATAACTAAGATTTTAGATTTAAGTTTTGTTGATGAAAAAATATAATTAAAAAAAAAGTCTCTCTTAATAGATGTAATCAGCAAAATTTTCTAACGAAGCTTAGTGATTAACAAGTCTGCATATTTTGCATTTTGCACATAGAATAGGATATCTTTCTTGCATTTAACCTTTTTTTTCCAGTGCTAATGGAGTAATTGTTGAGGGATGTGAAATTTGTATACTGTCTGAATTGGAGACAAAGTTAGAAGTGTTTTTGAAAGTTTATTTATTTAAAAAAATATTATATTTTTAAGAAACTCTCAAAAATATTTCTAGCTTATATCCAAAGAAATTATTAATTGTTTGGTGGCTGTTCTGATAACAATGACCTTTCTTAGGATTTGAATTGAACATTGGTTCTCTCAACGAGACAGCCTCTTATTTATTGCTGCGTCTAATCCTTATCATGGAAGAGTGCATGTTTTCCTGCACGTAACATGTTGGAAAATTTTGAGAACGCATGAAAGCAAATGAGACACGCAAAATATTCAATCCTTCAGCATGACCCATTTTCCACTTGTAAGCTGGGAGTCCAATGACACTGATGTGTTACGTAGAAATGGGCGTCACTTTCCTAATACAGGACGGATTTGAGCTTATTTATTTTCCCATTTTAATAATGATTACATGGAGTTAGTAAAACATAAGAATAATGCTAAATCATATTGCTGTATATGTATACACTTCTTATTCTTTGATAAAGGTTGGTTTTATATGATTATTAATAGATTAAATTACACATATCTTTTCTAAAATTTAAGAAAATTACATATGTATTATCTTCTTTAGTAAAACTTACATATATCTCTCATGATATTTAAGAAAATTATACATGCATTCTCTCTTTTTATAAAACTTACACATTTCTCTTATGAGATTTAAGAAAATTATACATGTCTTATTTTTGTTTTTAAAACTTATACAAATCTTTTAAATGTTGTCTAAATATTTAACAATAATAAGTCATATACGTTGACAATTTTAATTAAAAAAAGCTAAAATATTTTTGTTTTGTCTTTTTAAATATGAAAATGCTCAAAATCTGTTATATATTTTTCATACTCACAAAATTTAAATATACTACTTTTTGCTCAAAACTATAGGTATATCCGAACTTACATATATGTTATTGTAGAAAGTGTCAGATTTTTTAATTTTTTTACATCATTTTTTTAGCCTTTTTCTTAATCAAAATTGTGAATGAATATAACTTGCTATTGTCCAATGTCTAGACGATATTTATGAGAATTGTGTAGATTTTAAAAATAAAAGAAAAGCGTGTGTAATTTTCTTAAGAGACATGTAATTTCATTAAAATTTAGGAGAGACATGTGTTTGCTTTCAAAAAGAATGGAAGTATGTGTAATTTTGTTAAATCTTATAGGAGATTAATCTACTTTTCTATTATGAATATATCTATACTTTGATTTTGTCAAAAAAACAACAACGTGGAGATGTAACTCTTAAGATATGTATGTAGCAAGCACTTTATGTAGCACAATAATGCAAGTTGTTGTATAGCATTGCAAAGCATTTCCTCTATCACAATAGACTTCCTAGATGTTCTAGCAAATTTCAACACTCAACTTCGTTCTTTATTTATCAATCATTATCAAAAGTGCTTCTCTCTAATTTAATATTAATTAATTATAAATTACAAGTTTTACTAACCATTTTAAGCTCCCCTTTCTATATTTGTATTTTTTAAATACCGAATGCAATATGTGTTTTGTTATTTTCAAATTTAATATACTTGACGTGAGTTTCCAAATGAATGAAACTAAATATTATTATTATTCACAATAATATTGTTAAATACATGGGGCCATGGTTATGAAAAACACCACATCTCCTTTATTAGCACTTTTATGGTTGATTCCAAGTTATTTTCCAATGCAAGAATGCTGGTATATTGTTTTTATTGCGTAGGTATGAATATTTCATTGACAATAATTTGATTTAGACTTGGAAATGATCTAAACTTTGTTTTATACATAATTTTCACAACTTTTTTTTTTAATTATTCGATCACTTTAAATACAAATAATAAAAGCATCGTCCATTTTCTTTAGCATATTTGTTAAATTACTTCGTTTCAAGTAAATTATTACCCAGTAAAATTGGCTTAGTGGTAGGGGCCGGTTTTTGAGTAGTTTACACAAAATCTTAGATTTTATTCTTATTGTCCCAATTGTACACCAAATTTTATATATATATATATATAATATTATTATTAAAGTGAAGCTTTATATTTATTTATGATAAATTATTTTATATCTGTTTAGTTCATATAGAACCACACACAATTATGACCGTTAAAGTTATTTTGTTTTGAGCCTTGCTTACTTTAATTAAGGCATCGATTTTACATCCAGTACATAAAAATTATAAATTATAAATCAGCCCGATAAGAAATTTATAAATTTGGCATACATATAAATTACAACTCACGGATATAACTGCATTTTGTGTAGTTCTTTTTGAACTGCTGAAATCCCAGTCCCAATACAATATGCTAAAAAGGATTCCTTATATTTGTAGTTCTCTTGTCCCACAAGATCGACAAGATTAATTAATTGATCAATTTTATAAAAGCAAACCACTTTAATTATCTAAAAGGTGTTAGGTAATAATGGACTTTTCTTTGCCTAGGTGTATGGATTTCAATTAGTTATTCTCGCACATCCCTCCATCAACTGGGGATGATTTGTGGGTAGTGCTCACTCAAACTTGTTTTTGTGTGTCTTTTCTTCCTTGCTTGGTTTTCAGCTACATACTAGTTTTACAAATTCTCCCTTGACGCCCATTTATTTCTTCTGATGGCTGAGTTGCGCCACACACTCTTTACCCTTTCCCCAACCCATCATAATTATTTTAAACCACTTTTCTATATGCAGCTAGCTAGTACTAAGGCATTATTCAAGCACACGTCGTTTCCATAAGTTAAAGTTGAGTGAGATATCTCAATTTAAATATCTGATTTTCTTACACCTTTTTATTAAGCTAGCCAACAACAACTTAAGCTTTACTTTAACTAAAATCGACTATATGAATCACACAATCATATTAGACTCAGTTAAAAAACTTCAAAAAGAACTACATTTAAAAGATAACATCGACCCTATACTTCTAAAAAATTTAAATTATTCCTTACTTGTTAAGAGATTCTGCCTTTTTTCATAGTGATATATTAAAATTTTAGATTTAATTAATGAATATATTTGACAAGTAATTAATATAATCGAACAAGTCTTTATACTTTATTTGAGTTTTCAAATATAGGTCCATCTAATATTTAGTAAAAATTAATGATTGTTAATCTATTCAAAAAAATTCAGAAACACAAGGATTTTATCTTAAACTTTTAATAATACAAATCAAATAGTTGTGAGAATATATAGTACCTGAAATAATAATAAAAAAACTAAAAGAGACACACACAAAATATTGAAAATGTGTAATTAAGAAAGTAAAAGTAGTGTTAGTCTTACATTTCAAATTAAGTGTTCTTGTGTATTCTAATTTATAATATATAAGTAGATTAGTATTGCATGCGCAACCAATCTTCACAGTCATGCAAAACATTTTAGTATGTTTTACCAAAAGAAACTGTACTATTAAAAGTTTCACTAAAAATTAAATGACTTTTGTGATAATATTTATATAAAACTACAAGCCACTTTACTCTGAAATTATTTTTTTTAATTAGAATGTTTGTATATCACTTGTTCATCATACATAAACTTTAGGATATAAACTTCGCATTTTTAAATTCTTTATGTCACTTTACAAGTTCTTGAGATATATTGTAGAAACCGAATCAACTGTCATCAATGTAAAAAGACATTGTCCCTGTATAATCATAAGAAGATTGGTTTAAAATTAAACAATATCATTCTTATCATATTTATAGAATTTTATATTAGTTTGAAACTACTTTCTTATTATTGGAGATACAACATGCCTTCTAACCAGATATTTTCCACGTGTCGTAGCTAAATACCTAAATCGAAATTAAGTAAAAATCATGAAAAATATGTTTTTAATTCTATACTTTTAGTCAAATGCAGTCAAAGTTTATGTATTTTCATTTTAATGGATTTAATCCTCAAACTTTATAAAAGATGTGGATTTAGTCTATACTCTCTACAATGTTTTTGAAAGTTAGGAGGAACTAAATTCATATGTTTTTTTATTTATAATTTGAGAATTAAATTCATTAATACAAAAGTATAAGGGATCGTGATCACATTTAGGTAAAAATACATGGACTAAAAATATAAGTTTCCCCGAAAAGTATCACATTCCTTATTTGTAGGTAAAATTTGGGAACTCAGATGCACTGCTGTCTCTGCAGTAGAAATCTCTGTCATTGATAACATTTTCTCTCTATCTCTCTTTTTAACTACTATTGTAATAACTAATAAGAACCGAATATGGTTAATTTGGGTGCCTAAATCTTATAATTCTATGATAATTTTCATAATATACAATACTATTTAGGTACTGCATGCAGGAAGAATATCGCGTTGGTCATTAATTTTGTCAAAGCTGTCCATTCGGATTTACACGTATGCAGTATACACCATCGATCGGATCTATCCGAAATGAAATTTTGTATACTTATTAAAATGGGATCAAATCATTCATTTCTTTTTATTTTTCTTCTCAAGATTATGAGTTGTTCACAAATTAACTTTTTTAAGGTGATACTAATTTTTATTTTAATTATAATTTGACCCTAATTATAAGTATTTTTAGTTATGAATTTTCAGCTCATGAAGCTTAGTTTACCAATTAACATCCCCTAATTAATACTTAATCATTGATGATATTCATGCCAGACCATATATCAATCGCGACTTTTGGGGTGAATGTAGTAAACAAAGGAAGCCATGCAATCAAATAAACATTAAAAAGATTTTTTCTTCTTCTAAATTACAAAGTATCCTCTATCGAAAATAATCTTATTTAAATTAGACATGATCATTATGAGTGATTAAGTTATTCTTCCAAGTATTTAACATAACGGATTATTCAATACTCGAACATAAGACCTCTAGTTTAAATTGAAACAACCACACATTAATTAATGTATGTGTTTGGTGGTTAAAAAAAGTTGAGATTCACTTGGTAGCACACTAATATATTCTTTAACCTAGGTGGAGTGGTCACACACACATAGGGATAATATCTTTTAAGCATTTTATTATCTACTTAATAACGTTTATAAAATATAAATTTAATATTTTTTTTCTTAATCATGTAATATTATTGTAGTGGTCCTGTATTTTAATTTTTAAATAAATTAAATATTTATGACTATATAATATTCTAACTGAAATTTACTTATATTATATGTTAAAATAAAGTTACCCGATGAATTATTAATTATTTTCAAAATTATATAAAATTTAAGACTTAATTTATTTCATTAGAATTTTAAATTAATCATTTAAATGGATGGAATTTAATATTATTTATAAAAATTTTAAATATATAAATTAAGTTTAATGAAACGTATTATTAAAATACGTAAATTTTGCATTCAAACATATAAAGTCACTAAAATATTAAAACACAAGTTGTTGGTCACAGTAAAATTTAGTTTTTTTTTTTTTAATTTCTTAGCTCGAGTCTTATAGATGATAAAAATATGATTGAGAAAAAAAATTCTATGAATTTTTCAATAAAAATTAATCATCAATAATATAACTAAAAAATAATAACCAAGAAAATAATTTTTAACGTGGTGGATAATGATCGTACTTGGTGAAGATTGGAGATAAAAAAAAGAAGCTAGAATGGCATTACAATCCTTTTCATGCCACTAAACTGGAAGCAGAGAGGAGGAAGCTTTGGCTGATCATCGTACAAGAGAACTAAGTGGATCATGGTGATATTATTATCTGTAATTGTTGGGGACAAGCAGTTAAATGTAAGTAATTTTTTGTTTTCTATAAAAAAATATAGCACATTTAAGATAAAGAATAATATATTTTTCCTCAGCTGATTCGTAGACCCACTAAAGTAAAGTAAAGGTAGGTCAAAGAATGAAGAATAGATAAACAGAGTTGGGTCGATAAACAGAGCCGATATCGACATCGAAATATATCACTGTCTTTGACACTTCTAAGCAATATGACATCGATTACCTCAAAACTACTTTGAAATTCAGCATGACATAGGTACTTAATTCGAATCTTCCTTGAGCCATTCTACTTCGGGACAATGGGAAACTAGTCTCATGGCTGCATGCTCTTCTTCCCACGCGTGTTTGTTACATACTAGTCAAATTTTTATTTGTTGCAAGAAGCTAATCTCTTTTTTAATTTGGATATTAATTAATGTTCGTTAATTTTCTTGACAAACATCTGTAAGTATGTGTAGTTCATAGTTGTTTCCAGTTCTGCATGTAATTAAGCATTGTGGAATACTTTCTCTGCCGCTGTCATGGATCTGATCAACGACGCCCACAGATGGTTTGAGCGGGTGGAAGCCCTTACAATTACCATGATTTTTTAACGGTGGAGTTTTGTGAATTGGGAGAAATTTAAGCTTTTAAGACTGGGGCATCAGAAGATTAAATAGAGCGAGAACAAAATCGGGTTCAAGAATATTGAAATTTAAAACAAAATAAATAAGGGGTCCTTTCTCTATATCTTTTACACAATTTAATTTCCGTTGTTCTTCTCATGTGGTTTTTTTTTTTTTTTTATATATATTTTATGGAATGGGTGAAAGAATGGTGATGGCCGTGGGAAGGATTGGTACAATAAGCACCTTAATTATTATTGTAGCGTGGACCTGTGCGTTGTTGGAGAAACAAGATGGAGGAAGTAGTAACTAATTGAAAAGAACAATATAACGAGAAAGATAGTTTAGAGCATAGACTCATTTATTTAATTTTTTAAGTAAATTAATTATAGCCATTAGATTAAATTATTTCAACAAATGAGATTTGTTGTAAATTTTTAGACTTATTCCTAACGTAAACGGATTATATATATATATATATATAAGACTAAAATATACTTTTAGTTTTTTATTTCTTTGATTATATTTAATTTAATCTCTTATTTTTTTAAACAATTTTGATCTAGTCATTTATGTTTTCAAAATAAATCAAAATGATCTAAAATAATGGTATTTTTATTTTCGAACACAATTTTGAATATTTTCTTGATTAATTTGATATGTGAAACGTGATTCATTAGATTTACTCACTTAAAAATTATGAGACTCATTGATGTTGGAACAAAAAAAATGATTATAAACATAATAAAAATTATGTGAAAAATAATTTCCATAAGCAACTAGAAAAGTATCTAATATTAATGCTCATTGAATTCACTTTTTATGTGATTTTTATTATGTTTATGGATTTTTTTGTTCAAACAATAATCAAATTTTATAATTTTCATGTACATGAATCTAATAAAATAAATTTTAAGTCTTAAATCAATCAAAAAAAGATTCAAAATTGTGTCCTAAAATAATAAAAAAATCAGTTTCATATTGACAATTTTGACTTATTTTAAATTTATAAAACATAAAGGATTAAATTAAATTTTCTAAAATACAAGGAACGAAAGTTAATATAATAAAAAAATATAAAGGATTAAAAATGTATTTTAACATATGTTAAAAGATACAAAATAAAGTTTGTTTTCAAACAAATCAGGAATTTAATATAAATTTAGTATAAAGGGATATAAGGTTGGTTGAACATGAGTGCGTGGTTAAGAAAGAAAGAAATGAGGAAAAAGTTTGCAGATTTGACTCTTCCGACTAAAAAAAATTAATAAATTAATAATAAATATTTTTCGATAAAAAAATATAAATTTAGTAGAAATTTATTAAATTAAGTTATTTCTTTCATTTTTGTGAATTAGTTAATGAGATTTTATAAAAAGGATCATAGAACGATTTACATAATATTTTTTTATTTCATATTGTGATAACTTTCGTTGTATTTTTCCTTCCAATATTTTTATTCTTAAAAGTATGTTAGCAACATTGAGTATATATTTGTAAATACTTAATTATGTTATATCGAAATCATTTTAAATGATATTTATAAATTGTAAAATTTGTTGTACCTTATGTCTTTGATATATATATATATATATATATATATATATTATTAAAATACAATTATATGAAAATTATGTAA